>JAYMFT010160321.1:0-12438 GCA_038088735.1 Panulirus argus | reverse complement strand
TATATATATATATATATATATATATATATATATATATATATATATATATATATATATATATGAAATGTTAATATTAACGAGTTCTTGAGAGATCAAATCTGCTAATAAGATGGGAATTAGACCCACCTTTCTTCTCAAATTTCAGAGCAACTATCTTTTGAGATAATAAGGAAGCACCAATGGTTGAGGTTCTTGGTTTTAGCTATAAAAGTCAGGTTTTCTCTTTAGAATACCATTTAATACTAACATTTGTATAACCATATGAAAGTAATGAGTTCACATGTACACACCTACATTCATGCCCACACAAACAAACATGTACACTATAGCTCCTCACATGGAGTTTCCTCCTTCTATGGTAGAAATAGGTAATTATACATGCATTTTACTTTATGTACATATAAAGTTTTCCATTTATAATATTTCATTTATTAACTGAAATATGAAAGCTGAGGCATTAACAGCAGATCAGTTGACGTTCTGAAATTTAATTTTAATCATTTATGTGCATGTAGATATGTCATTGATAATGGTAAATAAAAGGTATTTTTATGATAGCAATTATTGTCCTTTATCCTGGTTACCTTGTAAATCCATGATTCCTTTGGTTACCCAATTATGTTACTTGATTTTACTCCTGCCTACCTGGTGTTGCTCATTGTTTTAGTGTTCTTGAATATCTGTTAAGTCTTGATCATTTGAGGAATAGCCTATTGATTCCTGCTCAGGTGGTGGCTAGTTACTTAATTTCCTGGTCATCTAGTTTGTTGAATACTGATGTGGGGATTAAGTGCTCTATTATTTATTGTTAGTGATTCAATAATCTGTTTCCACAGGCAACACATGCAAACAAATATGGAACCTAGCTCAGTTCCTTGGTTTTGTTCTCCCATGTACAAACTTGCCCTGCATCTCAAAGTAAGACATATTTCTGTTGTGTCTGTTATTACTATATATTTGTCCAATATAGGTTGAACATAAAATTAAGCTTTGGAGAACTCAGCTGGAACTAATTAATTTTAAAATCTTACTCATCTAACCAAATGGAAAGTGCAACACTTTAAAATTGTTTTTTGAAATGTCACTGGCATACAAAAGGAATTTTACAATGGATATCAATGGGAAAAAAATATAGAAAAGACATGTAAAGCTTACAAATTTAGTTAAACAGAAACACATACAGGAAATCACAATACATGTGGAGTAGATATTCGACAACCCTTAAACCCCAGGTGACTTTGCAACTTGTCAAATCACAATGTAGTATTGGAAAAACAAAAACTGAGGGCTTCAAGTTGTCTATATCCCAATATAAAAAATGGATCATACTGACACAGTGAGTTACTGTATCCTATATATCAGTGACAGTGCAGAAGTTATGCGCAGAGACCCAAATGAGGAGTGGAGGTAGAGTGGAAGGTGAGCTTCTGAAGCAAACTCAATGATGACATAATTGCTTATGAAAGAAGCACATGTATAAGTAAAAGATATGTAAAAATGATGTGAGCTAACATAACTATAAGCTATGTTAGCTCGGCTATGAGAGAGCAATGAAGATCATGCATATAGTAATTCCCTCAGTGGAGATGGTGAGGGAGGAGCCTTGTGACCCACAATCACTAAATGATACATCACTATTCATGGTTATTTTCACATTTTACATAGAGTTTTACACATTTACATTTATTTACATACATATATTTACACTTCAGAGTTGCTTCCTTAGAATGGTAATCTCTAGCACCTACAGAGACCAAGGAACACTTCCCAGCCATACATATAACAGTGTAGGCGGATTATTCAAAATAAACCTACAAAAATTACAACTCATATGAAGACTCCTTGGTACTACTATGCATGTCTTCATAAGCAGACTCCCAGGGTTTAAATGATGATTGTATTTATGGTGCCAGACATGCAAACACAAGACAAATTTGTCATGAAATTTACAATTAATCTCAAATATTTCCAAGATTAGTTATTTTACTGAAAAAATAAATGAATAAGATCTAATATGCTAAGGAAACATTGTTTTTATGGTTTTGCAACCTTTCCTAAAACAGGTAACACTATAACCTGAATTACCCTAAACAAAAGTTGTACAGCACTTGTGATAACAAACATAAAAGGACATGCAATTGCACCTTTTTTTAACGTTCCAAACTTATTTCTCTTCCAAAAAACGAGTTGTTCATTAACAAAGATTTTCTACATTGTTTGAAGAATCTGCATGAGTGATACTGAACCAAAAAACAGTCTTAATGAGCCTGGATGAAGTAAAAAAGGTAACTTCAACTCTACAAAATTAACATTTTAATAACTAAGCTACCAAATGTACAGTAGAGATTTTCTCATTATACATTACCATATGGGATTAGTGATATACACATTTATCAAATGAATGAGCATAAATATCATTTAATGCAATCATAAAATAACTAGCAATTTGTTATATTTGATCTGTGGGTTTCCACTGAGTAGCATTTAGCACTGTTGACTGATCTCACACCAGGTTTTAAATCCTGGGCACAGCAGTCAGCTTGCAATTAACCCGCTGTTCATTTTTGCCTTGGAGATAGTTGGTAAACTGGGAACTTAGCTTAGGCTAGGGTATTATTATTATATGAACCCAGGACCCTTTAAACAAGGATTCCTGCAGCTTCAAGGCTGTACAACACTCGGTGGCATGGACAGGATGGATTATTCAAAAGCAAAAACTTCTTTGATGAGACTGTACTCTGTTTCATCAATTAATGACGATGCATCCTTGCCAAAGGTGACTTTTTGCTTGCAGTATAACTCAAATAGGCAAAGTCTAGTAACGTAGTCCTCGAAGGGCATCTGGCTACCTTAGCCAAACAGAGGTTATGAGACAGACATGGTCGTCTAGTGTTCTTGTGCTATGTCTCAACCTCAACTTGATACAGATAACGTGGATTTTAATCTACAGCAAAATTGGTGCCATAACAGACTGAAGTCCATGTTACCCCCACTGAGCTGAGGTTGGGACATAGTACAAAAACACTAGGTAACCAGTGACTACGTCTTTTAACCTCTATGTGGACGAGGTAGCTGGATGCCCCTCCCAGGATTCAAATCTGACCTGAGGTGTTTATACATATCTTTCTATAGATAAATCTGTCACACCATCAATGTTGCAATATATTAGCTGAGGCTAAGACAGAATGCAAAAACAGTAGGTGACTAATGGCTATGTCTTTTAACCTCTATGAGGACAAGGTAGCCCATCCCAAGGTTTGAATCAGACCCATAGTTTATGTACATTTGTCTTTCTATTGATATATTTGTCACTTCATCAATGCTATGACTGATTAACATCCATGTTACCCCCATCAAACTGAGATTGGGATATTGTGCAAAAGCACTAGGTGACTGGTGGCTCTGTCTTTTAAGCCCCACTTGGCCAAGGCACCTCCTTGGGTTTGAATCCAATCTGTGGTTTATAGATTAGTAACTGTTCTATAGTAAATGATCTCTTAAGGAATCTTAAATCATGTCCACTTCAGGCAAGCAAAACTGATCACCCTAAAAGTTTATCATCATTTCAAGGATAGTTTCAAATCCTGTCAGGGCTGTTATTATTAATGTTACTCCCTTCAGCAAATTTAATATCAATTTACATAGCCTCTATAACAAGATAGTAAAAGCAAAAACCAAGACACTAACAAAACACTTAAACCTTAAACCCCCATATATATACAAACTATATCTACCCAGAGTTCATAGGTTCACAGCACTTCGACTAGTCAGAAGTTAAACAGATCATATTTACACCAGCTCCTGTGCACCCACTGTCTCTTACGGATGATATAACCACATGGTATAATTGAGTTATGGTGCCATACAGACTTCCAACAAAATGTAGACTATCATGGGTTCCATATAATACTCACAGCCAATCCTTAGTAAATGAGTTCCATCTAAAAATGATGTGCATACTGACACAATTCAGCTAAGAAGAAAATAAGCTTTAGATATTCATAAGTGTCTGCAAAAGGATGTGCAAAATAAGATGTGAATATAATTGCTTAATAACAAATAATAAATCCACAGAATATTCGTTACAATGATTTAAACATCATGCACTATAACTATTCTGAAAACTGCTGTAATAAACCATTTTAGGCTCTAAAAGATATTTATCTATATAATTTTTATTTACATAATCTTGTCCGCATAAATTTTAAACAATCAAGGAGGCATTTCCCTTGAGACCAGGGAGATAATGTGGTTCATTATGTAAACCACAACAATAATTCACCATATATATCAACCATTCATGATACTGAAATTGACATCTACATATAATCATCATGCTTCTCATATGATTCAGGAATCCAACCACCAGAGAAAATTTTATGAAAGTGAGAAGCTATACCAGCAAATCAAAGGACAAAACACCTTCTTAACATATGGTTTAAGCAATGACACATTACATATATGAGGTGTTCAAAGAGCTGGTTAGGCTTAAATAAGAGGCTCACAGTGGGCAGACATATCTTCTTGTTTTATTAAAGTAACTGGATACTACCACAAAGATTTTAAATCAATTAAACTACTTCAAGAAACAAAAATTAGACTCTGTACAACCTGTGGTAAACATTAACCAACAGGATTCTGCTCAGTGAAAACACTGAAGTTAGATTCTTGAACTCTCAATGCATATTGAAACCCACAGTGCCATATTGGCTGGCCCCTTCACAAAATACTCTTAGATAGAATAAAAAATCTCTACTTGAAGACCAAACTATTTTGTAAATGCCCTTTCCAGGACATGCAGAACCTCCCTAAATATTCTGGTCGCTAATCATATCACATAAATCAAATGCTTTATTGCTAATATAAATTACCTCTTCATTTAAAAAATAAATAGCTTCCATCACATGAGTAAATAAAGTGTGTCACAAATATAGTATAAAAGAAGAGCACACTCCCTACATACTAAATTACAATCATGTGGGCATTATATGGGGAATGAATTCTTAAGCTCTAAACCTATATTTCACAGCTGCTCAAAATTACAACTGAAGTACATTCAGTGGATAAATAACAATATTTTTGATAAGTTATATTTCCTACTGGAACTTATACAAAATCCCTTTTCAGTGCTTAATATTTCACCTACAAAGAAAATTCAAGTGCTTTTATTTCAGCACAGACACTGAATTTAGCTGTATACCGGTATATGAATGGCACATCATCAAATGGTGGATTACTTACAAAAGGTAAACACATGACTACATGAACCATTATCAACCACAAAACAATATCTGAGAATTTCTACCAGGAACAAGATTAAATGTTATAAAATGTGAATATGTTTTCTATGCTATTGGTTAATCTGGCTCTCAAATAACTTAGGAAAATGAATGGAAATAAAGCACAGAGAAATATGATGAAATTGGTTCAGGTAAATGATCCACAGTCTAGTGACTCAAAAACCGAAATGCTTCAAATACTAGCTATTGTCTTGGACACTCAAAAAGCTTGGAGAAATTGCTTATACTCACATTTTCTCTGGTTTTTATACTTATTTAGCATACACTTCTATGAAATAATTTTATCCTCCCAAAGATTTTATGTGTATATTGCATGTAATTGCCTAAATGCATATCACTGGCATTCCTTCTACCAAGCCTTTTTTAATTTTCAAAGGCTTGTAGCTTATGATCATATGGTAAATTTTACCTTCTTACAGTTTTTATTTACAATGTGTGCACTCTATGAACCCCTGTACATAACTGGCAATGCTATGTATCACTGGCTCATCTGTTTGCCATGCAGAACAACTCAAAAGTGAGAAAATTCCAAAATCTGACATGGCTTAGTCCCAAGCATTACAAATATGGGAACATCTAACTGCATCACAGTACGTGTAAATTAATGAGAAATATGAGAGTGTATTTTGGGATCTATGTGATTCATTAACCTCTCGTACACAGTCAGTCATCATCTATGAGCCTCAAAACTAGCTGTTGAATAAATAAAAGGGAAATTCTATATATTTTCCAACATTAGGTGATGATAATTTCTTAACTTCAGATGGAGAAGACATCACACACTATCTAATATGCCATTCTCCTATTCAAAGTTGTGAGACAAATAATTTCTAAAGAACCATGGAACTTCATACCTGCACAATTAATTATAATTTCACCTCACATGCATTCCTACCACCATGTCTCCTTGCCTATGGTCTCCTTTCATTCCTTCACCCACTCATTTCAATTAAAATTAATACATCATTCATTAAATGCTTTTTTCCTCCATTTGTCAAGTCAACTCAATGTTTTTTTCCTTCATTTGTCAACTCAACTCTTAACTTTTGCTCCACTTCACATTCAGTGCCCTCAATAATTGTAAATCTCCCCTGACCTTCCTTATTGCCAAATTTTCATGCTCTTAATCAAGAATTATCTTTTCTGAATCATAAGCCATATTCATATCTCCAGACTAATAACTCATTGCATACATCAGTGTGGGCAGTCCTACTTCCAGCAACCTTTACCTCGCCAATAACTGCACATCTGTCTTTTGTTTCCCTCAGTTCTAACACGTAATTAAGCTCGCCTTGAGAAAAACTGAAATGACCTTCATATTGCAAACTTCAAACAAAAACTCCTATTAAGTCTGCCACAACAACAAAATTCATTAGAAGAAACGTAAGAATTTCAAATCACCCAAAAGACAGTCCAAGTTGCCCTACTGATAGCCAATTACTGCTCTTGAAACAGTCACTTAGGTATTTACCCAGATATTTCACATGGAACATCAAATTCCCTGTTTCTATCTGCAAAGTTTAAAACTCCCAAACCAATATACAGCCTTGTTAACAAACATAAATTTCATATACCAGCACAAGTTTACATAATCAAGGAGGAAATATTTCATTTAGTTTATGTTAATGAAAATGGGAGGTAAACATTTAAAGATTACCTTCCATTGTTCTATGCATGTAATATGGCATGAAAGGTGAATTTTACAATAAAAAGAATATATCTAATTAATGAAGCTGTTGAGCTGTTCTCAGGACGCTAGTAAAGTCACTAACCAAGACACATTTTGGCACCCTTAGCCAGAGTGACACATACTAATGTAGTTCTAGTCACTCCTTCCATATGGTTGTGTATTGGTACCTGTAATTATCTATGCTTGTGTATTGGTACCTGTAATTATCTATGCTTGTGTATTGGTACCTGTAATTATCTATGCATATGTACTAAGAATGGGAAATCTATGTAGTTAAGGTTTATACATGACCAAACTTGAAGGTAAAAGGCTTTTCATTGGGCAGTGTTGCAAGTTTCAACTGTGTGTGAATATGTGCTCTATTAAAAATTTAGGCTGCATTCACAGATTATCAGTGGGAACCCTAAATTCACCCCACACAATCATACCCTTATTCTAGATTAGTCTAGTTGTTACTAAATTCTGTGGCAATTATGAAATTCTAACTAAACATTATCACTGTCTTCTTTTCCATCTATATGTGGGTGAATCAGTGTACAGAGAAATGTAGTTGGTTCTATTGAAACCAACTCTATCCAAGTCTAAATGCATGTACTGCAAGAATTATCTTTCTTGCAGTTATGGGGACCTACCCCTATATTTAACCCTATAGGTCAACTTGAAGCACATGCATAACAAAGGCAGATATACAATATTCTCTAAGGTCTATCCCTTAAGATGTGGCTTTTACCCTTAACATGTCTTCATACAATTTTCATGCACATCAAACAAGACTGCATAAAACCATGTTCAAGGCAATTATCATCTTCTAAACTTAAGAAAATAATCATACAGAACTGAGCAGGCATGTCAATTAAATAGTTTCTTTTGGATTAAGCTTCTCTGTGAACTTTGAGGTGATTTTGTTAAACAGCCTCAAGGAAATAACTTGAGGGAATGTTTGTGAGTAGTTGATGTCACCATGTGTTTATAATGTTTATAAGGCCATTTGAGCTTTGAAAAAGATGCATGTGATGGATGGTGACTTGGGGAGACAAAAGTTACAGACAATTAAAGATGGGTTGAATGAGTGAATGAAAGAAAATATTTTTAAACCTACATTACAAACTGGACTGAGTCAGACAGAGAGTAAAGCCCACTCTATGACATTTATGACATTAATGTGTACAAAATTATATGCCACAACTTTCAAATGCACTATGGAAAATATATCTAATGAAGAGCAAGGATGATCTTAGTATATTCAGTCTGAATCATACATTTCAAACTCTTAATAAACATTAGCACAAACAACAACTGATTCCTAAAGGTATACATATGCAGCTCAATAAGTAAAATATCAGATAAGCACAGCACCTTAATGATTCAAACAAAAGCATTTTAAATGCTAAGCCTATATATATCTGTTCCTATATAAAGTGCATAATGAAACAATCTGCTGATGACCAGAGAATCTGAATGTTTTGTTTCCTTGGCCCTCAATATCCTAATAGCTTTTATATCATGGAACCCTTCACTCAGGATATGCCTAGTAAGTGTTATTCCACTGGTAATGGCAAAGTTACTATCTTTTTAGAGCTCATGACCAGGTCTTATTATTGGTCAGTTACTTTACCCATACAATTCTCAATTTTGTCCACGTATCAAATAGGCTCCCCTCTTATCTCTATATACCCATGCCAGTTACTTGGGAAGTGAATATGATAACAAGACACTTAAAATGAAGAATAAAAATGCTTTGAAATAAATTTTCTTAGTTCATGAATATCCAATGCAATGAAGATGTACTCATGTAACCTGAAGCTACCAAGGCTATTCATAAATATTCCTTTTTCTTCAAAATTAAATTACATAAAAGAAAGAAATCCTCCACAAAAATGGACTGCAATAAAAGAAGTTCAAAGGTTTACATGCAAGACAACTCTTGACTAATATTTCTTTGCTTCAGAGTCTGTGATTTTGGATAAATGTTGTACCCTCTGGTCCTAAATCCTACAATACATATGGATGAAATCCATGTCAACACCTCTGCAAAGCAGCTTTTCAAGGGCAAATGGATGAATAAAAAGATATCAGTGTCACAGTTCCCTTACTGGGGACCAGCAAGGAAGAAGATATCAACAGTTCACAATGATACATGAAAGAAATGCAAGACATTATAGATCAGGGAAAGAGGATATCACCTTGATACCTACATTTAACATAAAAGTTGTTATCCAAAGATTACCAAACTACCCAACATTCGATAATATGAAACCCAAGCTCACAAAGATGAACATTCCAGCTTCTCTCTCATAACTAACAGTAGGCTGGTTAATGAATAGTTCACTTGTAGTCTGTGTTTCAGCAACAACATCCCAAAGACTGCAGCAATTAATCCATCAAACAATTATCATATTTAAAACTACACGTGTTGATGCTAGATTTTAACAACGATTTTACCAATGAACAAAGGTCCCTTGCTTACCACAGTATCATCAACTGCAGTTTTGAGTGCACACACTTAAGGTTATATATACCATTTTAACAACTGCAACAGAGACCTCTGAGTATCCACTGTATTTTTTCCCACCCGCTGGCAAGTATCATGGTGGCCATGGGCTACATCTAGCCAAGTCTTGCAGGATCCAGCACAGAGATGGCGAGAAGATGCACACAGTGATACACAAGTGAGATACCCACATCATCCAAGCATCATTGCTTGTGCTCTGACTGTGTCATTCTATTTTACTGTGAATCTCACTGTGTGAGGAACTCCATACGTGATCTCAATTTACTTCAAACTTTTAATAACTTTAACTTATTTGCATTTTTTGTCCTTAAATATAAAGCTAGTAATGTAATTTAAGCTACCTCAAGGAGGGCACAGTAAGTGATGTCTTTTGAGCAAAAAGTGGACCTACTTAACTGCATTGCATGTGGTAAAATTGCAGCATCTGTTGGGAGGAATTTTGGTGTTACCAAGTCAACAGTTTGAACCATAAAGATAGATAAGGCAGCCTTTGTGCAGCTTTGCGGGCTGGTTGCTCTGTGGGAGTACAGAGGCCAAGTGCATAACATCATGGTTGATGTATTTCCATCATTCTATAAAGTGTTATTTCCTTTACAACTTTTCTGTGTAGTTTTGTACATTGTTTCTTTATACAGTACTTGTGTAGAATAAACATGTTGCTTCTGAGGTAAAAAATGCAGATTTTTAATCTCAGAATCTTCATTATATGGCTTATGATAAATCTCTCAAGGGTAACTACCCCTAACCCCTATTTCCCACAAGCCTAGATCCTCACCAACTGCAGCTTTGCCAACCATGGGGTCTTCAAGAAACATAACCCCCACAGTTGCCAAGGGGGCTCTGTATTTCAGTTTTATTATTACGAATTGGTTCTGATGTAAAGTAATATGTATAATGTACTGAATTTTTGAGTACTTTCATACACCACAAGGAAATGATATTGGTCTTTATTCATTACATGTGACATACATTTGAAGTCTGATTACCCAACATCAACCAAAAATCTCAAAAACTTCCAATCTTTACTTGCATGGAAAAACAATTAACATCCTCTGTAAGATAATGTTGTCAACTGAACTGGTGAGCCTTCAGTTTTAGTTGCAAGAGAAGGTGATGGTATCAGCCTCTCAGAACCCCCCAGAGTTCATTGGTTTATCAAAAAGGACATACAAATATAACAAATATTCATATCAGCCAAAAATATTCAACTACTGATTTTCAATCCGGCAGCTAAATACATAGCCAGACTACAAGGATGGTGTGAAGTGGGAGCCACAGTATAAGGTGAGCAAAAAGTGTGTATAACAAAACCTGGAAGATAAAGCACTTAATCCTAATGTCTAATCTCAATATAAACATACAGCATTGGAGCAATATCAATTTTACCCAAAACTAAAATCAATAACCTCTCACACTGCCTCTAGATACAATCAAAATAATCATTACAGAAATCATAGCTAAAGCACTATCTATGAATGGTTCACATTTCCCCTAAAGTTATTAGTCTTATGGTAGAACTATACTTTATAAAGCATTTAACATGAATTAAATATAATAACACATCAAATAGTATATACTTACTTTCCTGAGACTTTTAACTCAAAATGGTTTTAATAGATATCAACCTGTGATCAATGTTTACCAACCCTGAGGAATTTCATTTGAATAGCAAATGGCTTTTTTTTAATTTCCATGCATAGACAAAATGCAATATTGGTGGGGAAATTTTCTATTACCTGTCAACCTCTTCAGTAGGTGAGATGCATAAATACAGTGCACAAATTTTCATTGGACTAGTTTTTCATATCATTTTCACTTACAGTTTGCAACAGATACAAAGTAATAACACCACAAAAAAAAAGTGAGAGGGGGAAGGAGTGATAGCAACTCTGCCACATGTACAATCAAACAGGAGGCAATAACCACCAAAAACTACATTATAACTGTTAGGGTGCATATCATCCAACATATGTGACAATTACTGTGTTACTGGTTTCCATAATCTTGGTAATAAAGAAAGTATAACATAAAGAATATTATAGTTTGCTCTGATGAACAGCTCATTTGAACAAATGAGAAATATCTTCCCTGTCATCTTGAATGTTCAAATCAGCAAGCAGGAAAAGTCCTGTTGGTTAGAATTATTTAATTAGAGGTAACTAGAACAACCATTCCAAAATACTGTACCTTATAATGTCATAACTAAACAGCTACATAAAATATAGAATGCTTGGCAAGGATTTCACTGAAACCTAGTCATCAAATGACTCACTGCACTCCATTCATGCGTTCTGCTTCAGTACCTTGTATTATCTATCGTGTGCTTCTATAAGAGAGTGTAATCATATGGTTGGGAAAAAAAAAAGTATTTGGACTTTAAATCCATCCCTCTATTCATATCTTTATCAGAGTGCTTATCCATCTTCATCCTGCATGCATTTCCCTGAGTGAAGAATCTTCCTTTTATGTTTTGGTTGTTAACCATTTTTACACATTTAAGTGTCCAAATCCCCTAAAATGTTGCATGATAAAATATATATGATATCAACAACTGCATTAAAAACTGCTTTCCATAAGTTTCTACTTACTATGTTTTCAAAACTTATTATAATGAAAGCTTCCACAATTGATCCCGTGGTGTAGTGGTTAGCGTTCCTGACCATGATGCATTCATGGGCCACCCAGGGTCGAGTGCATAAGTTCAAATTATGGTTACAGCAGTCAACCCACAGTCAACCCAGCTGTTCATCCACCCCTAAGGGTGGATCTATAAAATGGGTACCAGCGAGGTAGCGCCAGGAGACCGACAAAATGGTCACATTTGCTCACACTCAGTCTCTAGCTGTATATATATATATATATATATATATTTTTTTTTTTTTTTTTTCATACATATTTGCTGTTTCCCGCATTAGCGAGGTAGCGTTAAGAACAGA
>JAYMFT010160310.1:0-12438 GCA_038088735.1 Panulirus argus | reverse complement strand
CACACACACACACACACACACACACACACACACACACACACACACACACACACACACACACACACACACACACTTATGAGGGTGAAAATGAAGAGGAAGAGACAGTGTGGAAAATGACAGGAGTGAAGACGATAGCGATGCTGTGGGTCTCCGGAATGCGTGCAAAAGGACAGGAAGAGTAAGTGAGAGGAGAGAAACAGTCAAGGAATGTGAGAGGTGAGAGTGGCCGCTGCCTTTCACTCGAGACGACGAACGAATACACCCGAAGTGCAAATGCTAACATCCATATCAATGATCTCTTTTCTTAATGTCCGTGCACGGTAACTTTTAAGAAACTCCTCTACATTTTTTTTTCCCTGGAAATTTCCTCGGACAACTTTCATTCCTATGGTATCCTCCAACAACAGAAGGCAACCCGGAAATATCGGTGAGGGTTGGGTTGGGCAGCTGCCGAAAGGTTAAAATGTTTCCGATGGTTCAGATCGGTATGGAGGGTGAAGAAAAACTGGTTCCCCAACATGGAGGAATGTGGCCATCCTTTCCATTTACACCCAGACCCACCTCGTAACCCCTGCCATACCACAGGTAAATGATACGGTAGTAATCACCTCTTGGCAAACATATCGTATTAAGAAACGCAACGAGTCTTGTAAATGGCTGGTAATGTTGACTGAGGTGTTGCAATGAACCGGTCCAAGAAAGATCCTGGAAAAGTTGGCTTGCACGCAACCGTTCATGTGACGGAGGACGGTGACTGGATGCTCTTCTTTTGGAAGGTGAAGTAATTAATACATGAGGAAGTGGGGCTGTGAGGAAAATCCTCACCAACGTACACTCTCGGGTGAAAGTCCTGTGCGTGCAAAAATAACAACACAAACGTGATGACAGAAACTGACAGAATAAAAGACAGAACCGTAAGTGGCAGCTGGTGAAATGAAACATCAAACTAACAGGAGTGATGGATTACTGAAAAAGGAATATGATCACGAATGAACTTTCGTCAAAATCTAAAACTCGTGAAGGACTGAATGACTGAATTGGGTGAACAACTGGCGGGAAATGACCTGAATGAAAGTCTGATGTGATGAATTGAAGGGTTTGTGGCAGGTGAAAGGAAGCGTCGGAGGGAGAGTTGAGGTGATGTGAAGGAGAGCTGGGATGATGTGAACATGAGAGTGGTGAAGCGGTGTCATTGTCACAATGCTGGGAGTGAGAGGTGGTCACGTAGTGGAGTGGTGGGAGTGAGGTGTAAATGTGAGAGCGTGGGAAAGGTGGAGTGGTGTGAACGATGGTGAGATCATGTGATGTGTAGGGAGAGATGAAGTAGTGTATGTGTGGGAAAATTGAAGTGGTGGGAATGAGCGAAAGGCGGAGTGTTACAAATAAGAGAGAAGTGGAGAGGTGTGAGTGAAGGAGGGATGGAATGACATGGTATGCGTGAGGGAGAGATAAATTGGTATTAGTGAGGAAGAGTTGGTGGTATGAGTAAGGGTAAGGTGGAGTGGTATGAGTGAGGGAAAGGTGGAATGGTATGAGTAAGTAAGAGGTAGAGCGGTATGAGCGAGGAAGAGGCGGAGTACTATGAATGAGGGAGAAGTGGAGAGGTATGAGTAAGGGTCAGGTGAAGTAGTATGAATGAGAGAGAGGTTAAGTGGTGTGGGGGAAAGGTTGAGTGTTATGAATAAGAGAGAAGAAGAGTGGTATGAGTGAGGAAGGAGTGGAGTGGTCTAAATGAGGGGGAGGTAGAGTGGTGCGAGCGAGAGGTGGTCATTTGGTTCGTGAGGCTGCGCTCCAATGGCATTTAAGAAGATGCTGCAGTTGGATACGATACAAGACGGGAGACGGACGGACAAACATTCACTCCCACGCGCATACATTTCATACACACAATGTGTACAAACCCTCTTATTCGGAATATACACATATATACATATGCCCATCGAAAAACTGGGAAAATGGACACAGAAGCAATACACTGTGAGGGATTTAAAGAGAGCCTTCCTCCTCTCTCATGTCGGACATGTGCAACCCCCATCCACGGTAAGAGCGTCAAGAATACAGATATACAGAAGCAACGATCACATGCTGACCCTCCGACTTTGCAAGAAGGTATTCCGTACTTATCATAAAAGTTTTTCCTACGGTTATATAATGAGCTTTTGAAACGCTGATGTTGAAAGTTTCAATTAGACTGGGAAAGCAAGGATTAAAGAAGTGTGAGAAGAAAAACACACTGATCTTTGACAAAGACACATGACAGACAATGTCATCGGCTGACTAACCCCTTCAACGCGAGGGTACGATCTCTGGTTTATGATGGTCTGGCTTTCGACCTTACCCTTTCGGGTCACCGTCGAAATTCAGGTCTTTCTGCCCAAAGGTCGTATGGTCGAGCTCAGAAGTTCATACCGTTGTGCTTAAAAGGTCTGGGGATAATCGAGTCTTCAGTTATAAGCTAAAAGGTTAATATCAATCACGAAAAGATATATTTTCCATAAAGGATGGACAGTGATGCTATAGTAAGGTACGAAACAAAGTGGCGCTGAGAATCGTAGTGGCTGACTTCGAAGGTTACATTGTAATGTTCACGTACATTAATTGCTGTGGTTATCAGACACCTGAGCACATCGTTCACATTCCACTGAGGAAGACCAAAAGACACTAAGTACATAAATCTGCCGAACGCGCAGTTGGCTGCATTCTCTTACTTCATTGATCATTATCCTACCAGTCATGTCTTCTATCCTCTCGACATTAACTTTATGAACAAATTTCTGTTACCTTTGTGGTTCCCAATCCATGTGGGTGACGGCTAATATTTCATCATATCGACACGAAGAATCACAATGAGTCAGTGTTCATAGTTTTTACGTACCACAATTTGATGCGCGAGATGACATTATACAGAAATAACCTTTCATAACTATAGCAGTCTTTATGACGTCGTAACACCCTAACGACGGCTCATTACTTATCATTGGTGCTCGTTATGGTGTCACTACTACTTTTCTGATGGCTGAGGAGAGATCCAACAGTTCTCAAAACAAGTTACCACTGTCAGATCAAAGCATGCGCCTCGAGTCTGGGTGTGAGATAAATACTTACGCCTAGAATATAAGTGAGAGCGAGATTAAGGCTGAGAGACGTTTGTTTTCTAGTGCATGTATGAGGATTGTATGCATTTGGGAACAGGTATGAGAAGCTCTTCTCGAGTGTGAAGTATGAAGGACATCTGTCTTCGGCTGGAGGTATGAAAGACGTTTGCAAGCGAGAACAGGTGTGAAAGAAATGTGTTCTCGAATACCGGTGAAGAAGTTTCTCGAGAGTAACGGGTTCATATGAGCAGGTAGTGAGATTTTATAAGTAGATCATGGCAAGTGTGGAGGAGCCGTGATGAGGGCAGAGCACCTTGGCTTCATTTCTCGCTGGGGCTCCGTGCTGTTGTTGGACGCCTCACAGGGAGACAGACGCTCACCTCGCCCTCAATACGACGAGATCTATCAGATCCTAATTTCCTTGCATTGTAGGTGGTGGTTAAGTAGTTTCCCATCTCATCTGTTAGAGGTAATTTAATGCATTTAAATCGTTATCTCTGATTCAAGCAGTGGATTCCATTCCAGTCCTCTTACTAACGTCTAAGATCCGGAAGCTTAACTCCCAGCTCTTAAGTTATGACCACGAAAAGGGCACCATGATGACTCTGATATCCACAGAAAGATATGCAGTAGGTCATCTACAATGATTTTTTTCTAGTTGTACTCAAAAGAAATGGTTGACGATTATTTATAGGACATTCATAAAGTGTAATTATGTTTCGTGAAACTTATATCTCTTTTCTTTCCGCAGCATCGTCGTGGGTGAGAGGGCAGGATCCTGCGCCGCCCAGATTTCATCCAGTTCCTGACGGCTTAGCGCCCATCGTGTTCTCTAGCTTTCCCACGTTTCCCCCGAGGGTTCCGGGTTTCTCCCAGAAACAACGCGCTCCTTCCTCTAGTAGCACACAAGACAATGGAAACCCCATTGTTGTTGACGTCAACCAGAAGCCACCTATCTCAAAGTCTATCCAAGCTCCTCCTTCAGAGTCTCTAAATACCCAGAGTCCGACCTCATCAACTCCCAGTCCTTCGTCTGCCCCTCATACGGAAAAGTCGTTTCAGAGTGGAAGCACCGATACCTCGAACGCATCTCAAAAACCCACCGCTGTAAATGGTGGCACTGATCAAAAGGTCCGCAGTCAGGATAGCCGTAGTTCGTCTCCGACAGCGTCAGCGGCAAACAGGTCCCGGGTGAGAGCAACAACCGCCGCCCCCCCCCAGGCAGTCTCCAAGACATCGTCGCCCCTTCCCTCGAAAGCAAGACAACCCGTGACAACACCGTTGCCTTCCACCACAACAAGCACCACAACAGCAATCCCCACCAGTACCACCACAACGAAGCCCGTCACAAGAAGAATAGAACCTGCAACAAGTACCAAGCCTATAAGATCGAGAACCCCAGCTAGAGTAAGGTTAAGGACAACCATCCCTACCACTGCGGCACCACCAACAACGACGACAACAACAGAGGCATCAGCAGCACCCAGCACAACAGAAAAAACTAAAAATGTTCTGAGAAGATTACCAGGTGGTGACGCACTATCCTCGCCAAAGGGCCGGAGAGGTGGTGTGACCCGGCCGAGTTTGGGAAGTGCTGCACCATCACCAAGTTCTCGTGGTTCTGTATCTTCTCGTTTCAACAATTCAAGATCGCGCGGCGCAGTGTTAAGGAGTGATCAAGATAATCAGGATTCCGGTAACACTGACCCACCACAAAGCCGACAACGGTTGACTTTAGCGGAAAGGCTGAAGGCCCGCCAGAGGGCAGGCGGCCAAAGTTCTTTACCTCGTAGTACAATCAACCGTAGAACTTTTACCGGTAGGGGTCGACCCAAAACAGCTGACAGCCAAGACACTGTAACTGCTTCGGCCTCGACTCAAGGTCTGTCCAAATCACGCTCGAGAGTGGGTGCGAGAGACCGTCTCACAACGAGAATTAGCAGTCAAGAGAATTCCATTCTTAGTCGTCGGCAGCAGGTAACCGTACGTGATAACGCTGAAGATAATGGCGGAGAAAATTTGGAGCGTGTTCAGGACAACTTCAATCAAAGAAGCGTGAAGTCATCCACACCTAGACTTTCTTTATCCGCGACCTCTACATCTCGGGCATCGCCGAACTCTACCACAAATTCTCAGGAAAGAGAAGGGTCTGAGGGACTCTCTCCCACCCAGCGTCTTCTACAGCGCCTCCAAAAACTGCGAGAGTCTCGCCTGAAATCGTCTACCACGAGTACAAGACGTCCTCCTACCCTTGAGAAATCCGATAGTTCTCCTCCTCGCAATGAAACCAAGAGCCCAAGAGATAATCAGGGAGAAAGGTCTGAGAATCTGAATACTCATAGGAGACCTGGACAAAGGAGGACGAGTGCTGCCTTCTCTGCCAGACGAAGGAATCGTTTCTCTACAAATCGCAGACCTGTTCACCGTACTACGAAGACTGCCCGAGGACGTAATGCGACGACCTCACTCAGCGCCTCAGATCTCCCAGTCACCAGAGCTCCTGTAAGAAATGTTCCTACTCTAACCACGGAGCGACCTCTGACACTGAGAGGGAGATTCAATCTTCAGAGAAAGACAAATGGATTCATTCCTCCACATAGGCGGACAACCCCTCGTTCAACTACTAAATCGCCCTCAACCACCACAACCACTGAGGAACCCGATGTCAGGACTCAAGAACCTGACTATGACTTTGTTGACGATAATGATCCTGTCACACCGTCCTTACCCACGCAGTCATCAAAAATTTCCATTGTACAACAGGTCCGAGAAAGAATAGCTTCAATGTTAACTTCGGATAGTCTCTCAGGGACAACAACTGAAGAAGTTATGTCGCTTTTGGAAGAGGTGACAACCAGACCACTCTTCCGAGAGACGACGGACTCGACCACAAGGCCGCCGATAGCCTTTGCTTTTACCTCAACTCCCAGAGCCTCGGTCCATACAAAAGGAGGCGAGGATGAGTCAACGGATATCCCCGTTGAGGAACGCCTGGCAGCTATCATGCGGTCAATAAGCACTTCGGAAATGCCACCGACCACGGCCGTCTTAACCACACCCAAGGTTGTTGACCCTCCAGCACCATCTGAACAAGCAAGTTTGTTGCACTTATTCACAACGACCACAGAATCAATCCTGGCTGAGAATACAGGTGATTTCGATCGCACAACAATTTTTCCACGTGTGGTGCTGGACGTCTCGTCACAAGTAAATGTACAAGAGACAGAAAACTTTAGGGAAGGAACTCTTGGTCAGGAAACAGTGGAGGAATCTGTAACATCCAGCACTCCTAGTGAAGAAATAACGACGTTATTCGGGGAGCTAAACGCGCCAATATCTTTCTCTGACTCAGCCATTAGCTCTGATGTTAATGATCACACTGCACTCCCAGTAACCACTGGATTCCCCTTCTCTGATAACCCGATGGTATCAACGGTAAAAATGATGGACGTCACGACCAGGTTTAAACAGGGAACCCCAGAGCCAGTGACCGACACACCAACAACACCATTAGGCCCACAAGACCCAGATTTTACCCTGATCGACTATGATTACTTTGAGACTCCATCTGCGGTTCCAGTGACAGAATCTTCTACACTGGCAGACGTTGAAGAGCTCAGTGAAAACGAGGTAGATGTTTCCGAATCCATACATAATCTTCAACTGCTGCTACACAGCTTTGACCGAACGTCTATTCGTCCCGAACTAGCGGCTGTGAACCAAGTTCTTGGTTTCTCTTTGACGACGACGACAGAAGAAGCTGATCCTTTGGAGGTTAATATTGAGAAACCAGAGACACCGCAGGATGATTTAGACGACGGCCTCGGCTCTGCAGTCGAAGATCAGTTCGTCTTCAGCAGCAGCTTCAGGACACCTACAGCTTTGGATGATGACCAAGGTACACTTGGAGCGGAGGACACCACCAGTTTTCAGGGTGTCCTGGTCACTGGCGCAGAAGTGCTGGTGCCGACAATGCTCAACTTGGATGTGACATCACTTACTGTGTCCGAAATTTCCTCGAAGGTCCAAAACATTACAAGTGCTACAGAATCTTCGAAAACAGTTGAAGACTCCCTGGTCAAGAACGCAGAAGATGTAACCACTGAAAATCCTGAAGTTGTACGTCAGATTATAGAGATAAACGAGGCACCAAGTATCACGAATTTCTCAGATGCGACAAACAAAACGGAACTTACACAAAGAGTCAACTCAAGTTCTTCAATTTTCAAAGATGCGGAGGTGAAAACGGAAGTCCCACAAAAGTTAAACTCAAGCTCTTCAAGTACTAATGATACGGAGGTGAAAACGGAAGTTTCACAAAAGTTCAGCTCAAGCTCTTCAAGCACCAAAGATGCAGAGGTTGAAACTGAAATTTCACAAAAGTTCAACTCAAGCTCTTCAAGCACCAAAGATGCAGAGGTTGAAACTGAAGTTCCACAAAAGCTCAGCTCAAGCTCATCAAGTACCAAAGATGTGGAGGTAAAAACGGAAGTTTCACAAAAGTTCAGCTCAAGCTCTTCAAGTACCAAAGATGCAGAGGTTGAACCTGAAGTTCCACAAAAGTTCAACTCAAGCTCTTCAAACACCAAAGATGTGGAGGTAAAAACGGAAGTTTCACAAAAGTTCAGCTCAAGCTCTTCAAGTAACAAAGACACGGAGGTTGAAACGAAAGTTCCTCAGAAGTTCAACTCAAGCTCTTCAAGGACTAAAGTTACAGAGGTAAAACCCATACTGACTGACACTGCCCAGGGATCAACCATAATCTCTTCTTCTGTAGGGAAAACCATCACAAGCGCTTCAATAACACAGCCATCAAGTTCAGCACTTGCTCAGAAAGTAACAACACGAGACCCATCTCCCAGTGTACAAAGACAGCCTACCGACGCTCCAAATGTTGCCGTTGCCTTTCAGAATTTCATACAAAGAAAATCCAACAGTCCGGCCAATAACTCCTCTGACGGGTCGCCAGATTCAGCACCAGGCGTCTCCAAGGTAGCAGAGAGGGAAAAACTTCATCTCCTGCGACTCATGCGGGAAAGAGAAAGAGGACGAGGAAGGCCACAGCCCAGGCCGGACCGGACACAGCAAAAGCCTGAGTCAGTTCCCTCTCCACAGTTGAGCATTACGACAGAGAAGCCCAGATCGACGACTTCTGGCACCAGACTGAGCCTCAGTGAACTCCTCAGCAAGCGAACTTCAACTAGTGAGGGCTCTCGTGTGCCCTCAAGTGAGACCAGGAGAACCAGGCCCTCCCTTAGTGAAGCCGACGGCATCAGACAGTCTGCGCCTACAGCTAATACTCGATCTCAGCAAAGTGTTACTAAACAATCAGTGGCTGAAGATGACAAACAGTCTAATCCTTCAGGCAGCACTAGTAGCACCGACTCTAGAGACAAAGATTCAAATCTGAGGAGGTTTTTGGCACTGAATAGACCAAGGTTTAGAGTCTTAAGTAAAAAGAGAAACAATGAGATATCAGACAAAGAGGAAGTTACGGTGACAATAGTACCTGACATTTTTACTACTGACGCACCAGAAACATCCACTGATAGGATACTGACTCCTGCCACCAGATTTCCCAGATTAAAATCCCGACAGAGAGTCCACGTTGGACTGAAAAGTATAACTAAGATTACTGAGGGTGTTCCACGGAGTCGTACTACAAATCCTTTCATTCCTGGCGGTCAGAGACGATCACAAGTTGCCGACAGAGGCCGACAGTCGTTCTCCTTAAGGCCGCTGCCTTCACGCAAACCTCCCAGCACGTCATCTACTGGCCCTGTAGAACACAGAGACATCCCAACACTCACAAAACATGAATCTTCTTCAACTACTCAGGACGATACTCCTCGTGCAACTCCTGGTACTAGAAGGTTCCCGGCTCTTTCTCATTCCCAGTTCCGCGTCCGTCCGGCGAATCGCTCACATGTTCCACCGCCATTCCGCTCACGACGTCCTCGTCCGCCCACGAGATTTTCCTCTTCTCGGTCATCACAAGAAACATCTCTCAAGTCTCGTTTCCCAATCTCCTCTAAACCCTTCCTAACACTGCGTGAGGGAGATGAAGTAAGGCAAGAAAATGAAGGGACCACGAAACCATCACTTCTCATTCCCTTGACCACCGAGGATTCGCAGACAAGGGCAAGTGTTACACCGACCATCGCGCCCAAAGATGGTAGAACGACCGACAGCAGACCTCAATTCCCAACAAGAGATTCACAGCAACGAGCTTCCGATCCTCCAGCCAAGGCGCCGGAACAAGACCAAGGCACTCGCTTGACGTCATTCAGGAATAAGCAAAAGATTCAGCGCACCAAGTTCCACCTCCAAACGACAACGACTCAGAAGCCCACAACAACACTCCCAGAAGTTCCAGAAATAACGACTCAGTTCGATGAGATCGCTCTCAGCCCCGTCACTACCCTTGACCAGATAGAGAGTACGACTATCTCACAAGATTTTGATGATAAAGCTTTACCTTTCGCAGACTATGATGAAACCACCACAAGTCTAATTGATGACTCTCTAACTTTCGAGTCAGACAAGGCAACTGTTTCATCAACGGAGGGTATGACTTCAGCTCATGTTCCTCCTCCTTTTAATCTCTTGAATGAACAGGACACAACAGCACCTCCAGCCACAACAATAAGATCTTTCCAAAGTGCGAGACCACAAGAAACAACGGCCAGTCCATCACAAAAGGATTTCAGGCCTTTCCAGCACTTCGTCATACCGACACACAAGTCTCGGCCCTCCACCACGGTGGACCTCGGGGCAAGAATCCCAGCAGTAACTCCGGTGTTAGAACTGGACTCACCAGATCCCCCGAGGACGTTCCTAACAAATGAAGCTGTTGGATCCGGAACATCAGCCACGACGGTCTCCCCGATTTCCTTCCCAACAACCTCATTAGATATCGAAACAGAAACGGAACCAGAGCTTCCGTCTAAACTTGCTCTTGACTTTGGTGGACGACCGACTTCTGCATTCACCGTCCAGGATCAGGAAAATCCAGCAGGGTCGAGCACAACACCACAATCTCCAGCATCACCATCCTTTACAGCGAATAGGCCTCCTAACGAAATTTTCCCAACTCAAGTAAGGTTCCCAGAGAAGCGTCCACCTATTGAAAGTAGGACACCGCTGTTAACTACAACACCAATGACTGTGGCTTCACCAGTACCTATCCTTCAGAATGAAGCCTTTTCCCCAGAGGACGACTCTCTCTGCCCCTCATGTCAAGTTGGCCCATCAGAAAGTACGACCCTGTTGCCTGTAGTGTCGGAACTACCGATCTTCGCTTTACCAATAAGTACTACAACGCCGAAAGTTTTACTGGTAACTCTGCCAGTCGCAAATGCAACGCTGTTTCCAAGTAACTCTCTTCCTTTCCTGAACACAATCAACATCCAGGCAGATACTGGTACAGGAGAGGAGAGTAGAACTTCCCAGACGACGGAGTTCCCTGTCCCACTAGAAGAGGACACAGGCCTTCCAGACATTACCTTACTTCCTGTCCCCATCACCTCTACCATTCAACCACATATTACTTCAGAAGAAGGGCTCATTATCAGAGACCCATTGGCTCCACCACCTAACCTCAAACACACGATAACTGATGGCGTGACAATCACTTCACAAGAGGGAATAATACTCAGGGATGTTGAGACAACTTCACCCCCACAGCAAAATCTATTAGAGCTCCAGAACTTCCGAGGAGTAGGAGAGAACCAAAGAGGAGCGCAGGATCTCCAACAAGAGCATCAGAATCAACTAGCCCAAAAGACCTTCCCAGACCCACAGGAGAACCTCCAGTCAGGGCAAAGGAATCGGCAAGAACAGCAGAATCTCCATGTAGAGCAGCAGAACCTTCAAGAAAGACAGCAGAGCATCCGAAGAGGACAACAGGTCTTCCAAGAAGGAAAAATAAGCATCCAGCGGGGACAGCAGTCTATTCAGGAGAAACAGCATGTTAAAGAAGTACAAAGGAACTTCCAAGCCGAACAGCGAACCCAAACAGGGGAACAAGAGACATTCCGAAGGCAAGAGAATCTTCAGAATCTCCAAGGAGAGCAACTGAATAGTCAAGGGCAACAGAACTTCAACAGAATAAAATCGAATTTCCAGGGAGAGCAACAGAGCATTCGAGGGCAACAGCTCCTCAGTGAGGGACAACATAATCAGAGAGAGCAGCAGAATATTCGAGGGAATCAGAACATTCCTGGGGGACAACGAAAGCACCAACGTGAGCAACAGAGCATTCGAGAGCAACAGAACCTGCGTGGAGGACAACAAAGCTTCCAAAGTGAGCAACAGATCGTTGGAGGGCAACAAAACCTGCGAGATGGACAACAAAGCCTCCAAAGTGAGCAGCAGAGCATTCGAGAGCAACAGAGCCTGCGTGGAGGTCAACAAAGCCTCCAAAGTGAGCAGCAGAGCATTGGAGGGCAACAGAACCTGCTTGGAGGACAAGAAAGCCTCCAGAATGAGCAACAGAGCATTCGAGGGCAACAGAATCTGCGCGGAGGACAACAAAGCCTCCAAAGTGAGCAACAGAGCATTAAAGTGCACCAGAATATTCGTGGAAGAAAACAGAATCTCCAAGCTGAACAACAGACTTTCCAAGGCAAGCAACAGAACCTCCAAGAGGAAAAAAAAACATTCCAGCATTCAGAACAAAACACTCGATTGCGTCAGAACTTCCAGGCTGAGCAACAGGGCTTCCAAGATCAGCAACAGAGCTTCCAAGATAAGCAACAGAATTTGCAAGATGGGCACCAGAACTTCCAAGTCGGACAACAGGACTTCCAAGACAGACAGCAGATCCTCCAAAATGGACAACAGACTTTCCAAAAGGGTCAAAAGAATTTTGAAGACAGACAGCAAAACTTCCAAGATGGTCAAAACATTCATGATGGACAACAGAAATTCCATGGTGGGCAAGGAGTTATCCAAGATGGGCGCCAGAGCTTACGAGATGGAGACCAGAGTGTCCAAGAAAAACAAAAGTTCCATGGACAACAGAACTTACAAGACGGACAACAAAGCGTTCAAGAAGGACAACAGGTCATTCATGGAGGACAACAAAGCGGTCAAGATAGACAACAGGTCTTCCAGGATGGACAACAAAGCGTTCAAGGTGGACAACAGGTCTTCCATGATAGACAGCAAAGCGGTCAAGGTGGACAACAGGTCTTCCAGGATAGACAGCAAAGCGGTCAAGATGGACAACAGGTCTTCCAGGATAGACAGCAAAGCGGTCAAGGTGGACAACAGGTCTTCCAGGATAGACAGCAAAGCGGTCAAGGTGGACAACAGGTCTTCCAGGATAGACAGCAAAGCG
>JAYMFT010160299.1:0-12439 GCA_038088735.1 Panulirus argus | reverse complement strand
CTCATATATATATATATATATATATATATATATATATATATATATATATATATATATAAGCTGGACTATGCGACTGTGAAACTAATTCCCCGTAATCCAATAAAGAGAATTCTCTCACGCATACACGCCCTATGTGTTCGAATATTTTTCATGATTGTTATTGGCCGTCGGGGCAGCAGCAGCAACAACAACAGCACACGGGCTCCTGACGTTCCGTCTGTTCTTTCTTATTTCTCACTTTTTTTTTTTTGTAAGAAAAGTTCCGTAGTAAAATCTCCGCCTCCCCGGCAAATTTCTAAACACGTAGGACTTGCGTGGCTACATCTCCGCTCGTAAATCTGGGTCATTCTCTCTCTCTCTCTCTCTCTCTCTCTCTCTCTCTCTCTCTCTCACACACACACACACACGCGTTCATTGCCCCCCAGAGTCTGCTGTCCTTATCGGAGATAATCAGTCATCAGATCTTCACAGCAGAACAAATCCTGGATGACAATGGCCGTCCCAGCCGTGCATGACTCTCGACAAGAAACTCGGCTTCCTAGACAGCACCTTCCAACAGACGCCGCCGCTCTGCAACACACAGCTATACAAAAGCCCTAAGCAAAAACCCCAACGAGCCTGGCTAACAAAGTCGTCGTCGAGCGAGTTCTGCAAGGCATCATTTGGCGCAGCGGTCCGATGTGTGAGGCTGCTAGAGACAGACTTGAGTCTAGGTATTTGCTACGACATCGCACTACAGCAACAACTGTATGATAGAGACGTTATCTCTAAGTTATTCCAGATATGAGAACTTCCTCGGTGAAAGCACCTAAAGTAGACTGTCAGTTCGTTTGCTCACAGGTGGGCTGAAACTCCCGTTGGCCAGCCGCTAAAGCTGTTAACCACATCGTCTTCGTCACCTTCCTCAGTTGTTGGCATTTCCAACCATCATATGTTACCCACATGGAGCCAGCCTTGCCAGGGTATGGATGAGTAAGATAAGCAAATTCTTAGATGACTGAATTCTTAACCAACTCCAGACCACACAAAATTGTGCTGGTAGTAGCAGTTTGGAAAAGTCGTGAGATGGTAAGGAGTTCCAGAGCTTAGTGGCGTAAGGAAAGAAACATTCGTCACAACGGAGAGCCTTTTTTAAGTTTCCAACGGCCACCCAGAAATCGCACAGTCGTCTCCACCAAAGTAATTATACCTCAGCTTGCAGCACCGGTCCTCAGCCAGCGCTAGGACATTCAACCCCCCTCCCCCTCCCCCCCGTTCCCTCAAGAAAAAAGAAACGACAACCCTTACGTTGTATTGGGCACGACAGGTCGCCCCCGTAAGTTAGGTCAGGCGAGTCTCTTGACGTAAGCAAGGTTGGCGGCGGCCAGTCCTCCCCTCCTCACTTAAACATCTTGCCAACATGATGTCCGAGGAGAGGAACGAGGAACGCGCTCAACTGGACCAGAATGTGTAGCATAATTATCTCTCGGCGTCAGCACAGGTAACAGAATTATGATGTCATATTTTCAACGAGAGGAGGTAGATAGTAAATACCCTTCATCGTGGGGGTAAGAGTGGTGCCCTGCCACGGTAACTAGGGCGGGCGCGCCCTTGGGGTAACGTGTTGCTAGGCGGGGGAGGGAGGGGAAATTTTTCTCTTAACAGGTTCCATGTTACTGTTATATCCCTCCCGTGCACCATCGACACACCAGTCCGGCTGGCCGCTGTGTGACACGGGCCTCATTGTCATGGTATTTTTAAAGCCACTCTTCCTCCCTATATCCGTGTGTGTGTGTGTGTGTGTGTGTGTGCTGCTGTTCCCATTCTCTCTCCCTATCACTTTATGCCACCACTTATTTTCTTCAGCAATTGCATTCTCTTGGTTCCCTACTTTCTCCATAGATTTTAATGTTTCAGCTTCCCTTTCTCTCGTTCCGGCTCGCCTTCTGGGTGTTGGGAGTGTCGTGTGGTGTGGTGTGTGTGTGGACAGCGCCCACCGGGCCCGCCTGCTCCTCCTCCTGCAGGTTCCCACAACGATGTAGTCGGGACTGGGAAAGAAGCTCTCATGATAACCAAGATCGACACATCGTTGAATTATTATTTTTTTTTAACACAAGAGCAGCAGTATGAATTTATCGTCTGTGGTGAGTTGATATGATAACACAGTAGCTATACTTATACGTCCTGTTCCATGGTAACTATGCAGATATGTTCTATTCCATATTAGCTATGCAGATATCTTCTGTTCCTTAATAACTATGCAGATATTTTCTGATTCTTCATAGTTATGCAGATAGCATCTATTCCATGAGACGTATGCAGATACCTTCTGTTCCATGATAGCTATGCAGACACCTTCCGTTCCATGACAGCTCTGCAGATGCCTTCTATTCCATGATAGCTATGCAGATATATTCTAACGATTTAACCCATGATTTGAGATATATGAGCGAGTCGCAATATTATCTGTATGCTATTGCCAGAAGTTGAGAGGTCGACCGGGGCAATATCTGTCATAATCGATTCACAAGCATCTTGTTATTGTCAGTGATCACGTGATTCCTGACCCCTAGGGCTTGTGTTTGATCAGCGGAGGGCTGCGGGACTCCCTTGAGTAGTCATTAAGAATTAATTGGCACTTGGGAGCGTGTGTGATGAGTGGGTTCGTCGTCGGATGGCGCGCGCGCGCGGGGGGTGGAGGAAGGGAGGGGGGTAAGCAAAGTGATGGGCAGGTTAAGGGAGGCCCCCAGTCGACTCCCGGGCCTTTGTGTGAAAGGGCTTGGAGGTTGGGAGGATTACATTTGCGTCCATCGTCATTTCGCGACTCGGTCAGAATTACATTACTTTCTTTCGATGAAGAACAAGATGTCACCCTAGGATAGATGCATGTGCGAGTTAAGAGTCTGTATTCTTTACGCAGGTTTTAAAAGAAGATGATTGCAGTTATCACCCCTAACAACTCGAACAGTTATGCTCAGAATCCTTGACATTCTCTCGGAGACTCCTTGTCCAAATGACTGGTAACACGTCGGAGTATTTGTGAAAGTAAATGAGTCACCAGAGATAACACAAGGTTACGACACTTCAGAATGTTCAATTTTTTTTTTGTTTTTGACCACTTGGACGATACGACCTGTGGGTAATGCTGGCCTAGGCCTGGCCCTCTTTGACCTGGTAAGGTCAAAAGGGCCTGGTAATGATATAACCATAGGTCGTATCGTCGTGCTTAAGGTAATGTGCTTATGAATTATACCGTCGTGTTCTGAAAGGGTTTTCCATTTACTTCATACGTCAGGTAAAAATATGACGTGCATTTATTGGGATTTTTTTTTTATCTCTCTTTAGCACAAGTTTCACTTGTTGTCATATCTCTCATGGTACACTAGAAATTTACATAATTCCTTTTATACGTACGTTTTTCCTTTCATATTTACATTTCCTCTATGGGCTTTCCTTAGTTATTAAGGATTTTACACTTTCACCTTGAATTCTGTAAATTTTGTATGTTTAGTTGTACAATATAGTACGACTAAACTTGCAATATTTACAGTATTTTTACGGTATTTACAGTATCCTTGAAACCAGCTCTCAGATTAACTGTAAGATTAACAGGTTTATTGCACATGCAAGGACTACCAGCTCTAAGTTATTGATACTTGAGTCTCACTCGAGGTGAACAGAATGACACCCCGAACCCTGAAATCTATCAAGCGAATCTGGGAGTGTCCTCACTTCCTTGTGTGTATGTTTGTGTGTGTGTGTGTGTGTGTGTGTGTGTGTGTGTGTACAGACAGTGGAAACATAAAAAAAATCTGTCATATTTCTGGGGCTTTGAAGTTTCGTGGTACCTCCTGTTTATTATACTCCCTGGGGTAATATGTGCACACACTATACACAGATAGAGAGTAAAAACCACACCACGTAATTTTATTAAGAGACCCGGTGTATTTGGATGTTAAGAATATACGTACATTTGCGTTTCATACATTTCGTGCTTTTTTTTTTTCTCTCTCTCTTTCCAAGGCTTTGATGTTTATACGGAGGTTGGAATACCTGACCATTAAATTACAGTGGGAGAAAAAAGGAGGAATGAAACGTCGAGGTGGTACGATACTGTGACTTGGGGTGCTGTACTGCTGGTCTGGGTTGGCGAGTACACACACCTCAGTGTACAGGTGTACGGTCGTTGTACTCCCTCTCTGGAGCTCGTAGGGTAGAAAGAACGAGCCGGTGAAGCTCTTGTTGGCTTTTACGAGTTCGCTCGTCACACTCCCTCCCTGCAAGTCTACCGTGGGATGTGGATTTTAATAAATATCATCTCGTGTTGTTGGAGAAGGGTAGTGGTAGCGGTGGAGGGTATTGGTGGGGCTGGAGGGTTGGGGGAGGGATGTGTGTGTGTGTGTGTGTGTGTAGGGGGGGACAGTGGTGGCCATGGCCAGTGGTTCACGGTCTCTCTCGGCCAGCAGGAGCAGCAGCAGCTGTGGCCTCTTCTACCGGCTGTTCCTGTTGCTTACCTTTATTGCTGATTTCAGGTGTGACCTGTCGCTCTGCGCCTAGGGAGTAATTCTAGTTTTAGATGATGGAGTTTTATTATTATTGTTTTAGCATGCACACACACACACACACAGGTAGTCGGTGGAAGGCAGCCACTGGTCGGGAAGAAACAACCTCCTGGGTATCGGTGTTGTTAATGAAGACGGCGCAGCGAACCATTGCTGCAGTGGCTGTCAAGTTCCCCTATCTGGCTCAAGTTGCAGTCTTTTATTTTTCTGTCTCTCTTAAAGTTAGGTTCCTGGCTTTAAGTTCACAAACGCACACTCTCTCCGTGTTAGACATAACACTCGATAACATGCAACTCGCTTGAGCTAAATTTTCCGGAGGTGAGCGCTACGCGTTCGCCCTGCCTAAGGGCAAAATCTCGGCAGAGGTGAAGGTTTAAGAGGTAGGGCTCTCTGAGTGTAGAAATTTCTCCCCATATCGTACGAGTAGTTATTCACAAATATGTAGTTACACACACACACACACACACACACACACACACACACGAGCCTCCATGGCGTAGCGGTTAGTGTTACTGACTCATGTGTCAGTACGGGCCCGCCCGGGTGTGAGCCAGTTTAGGTTCGAGTTTGGAGCGCGGTATTTGGCCTACATCCAACCCAGGTGTTTCTCCTTGCCTCGGGGCTTGTCGATGGCTCAGGTGTGTGTGTGTGTGTGTGGCTTGACTCCGCTTGCTTCATGTTACACCGAGAGAGAAGCGTCACTTTGGCGAGGCTGTATCATCGTCTCGTGACGAAACAGAGCACAGTCTCGTCAAAGAACAGCTCATTCCAAGGGAGTCCATCCTGTCCCTGCTACTGAATGGACTTTAGAATTTTTACAGCCAGTTGTGGAAATAGCTCTTTTGAGTTTTCGACCTATTTATTCATTTTTGATTTTACCAGTCACAGCCTTTGTTTCTATGCTCACTTATTACATGATGAGTAGCCATGTTTTGAGTCAAGTAATAAATGCTCTTTCTCAAGTGATTCGTGTATGATTATCATGCGAATTCTCTTTGCAGGTATTGTCGTTCCGCAGAGTGTTCCAGACACGCGTTCACGTAAGTTCTCCCGCTTTTCGGCTCCCATTGTGGTCCAGTCAGGGACTTGGGTAAGTCATTGTTATCCTCTTTTTCCTGTTATGTAGTAGTGGGACACACTCGTTACCTGGAGCCGGGCTGGAACTTGGTCAGACACCAGGAGGCTCACCAGCGTGTGTGAGTAAGATTCTCGACTTGTAAACTAAAGCGCTTCGCGTCCGCATGTTTATACGATGGCGTGGTTCCCCATTAGTCTGATAGTATCACAGGGAGAATAAGGTATGTAGATGAAGATCATTTGAGTTATGGAGATGGAAGTACTAGTTTAGTTTTCATTCATTGGGAAGGCGCATACAGGCCCACTTTGACGAGAGCACAATGCTTATTCGCCCTCCTTTAGATGTTTCTCAGTGTCCGTAGTTGCGGGTGGCAAGGGGTCACACTGTTGTGGGGGAGCGCTAACTTGATTGGCGCTGCCTCTTGTCACTTTTTCCTCTTTTTTTTTTCAGTGATGTTACGTGCATGGCGGGGTAGACCCATGAGGGAGGTTAATAACCAGGGAAGTTGTGTTAGTTTACGATATATAGGTAACCTCGTCTGAGGAGGAGACACGTGACAGTGCAGGGGGCAGTATCTATGGTGATTGATTTTAAAGATTTTTATCGAGTGGAAGAATTAAGAGCTATGTTTGGAATGACAGGGAGGCAAGGTGATCATCTTTTTCTTTTGGAGGGGGGCTTCTGTGGCACGGACGCTTGTGTGTTAAAAGCCTGGACACGAGGTGTGGTAGTAGCGTTTGGCTGGTGCCGTGTCTTACAGTCCGTTACATAAAAATACACACCGAAGCGGAAAAAGGTATTTCTTCCCGAACACATCTGTTGGGGTGACAGATATCTATATCCTTTAAGGCAATCGAGGTGGTTGATTACCCCTGTCCTCCCTTCCTGGTCATGGATGATTTTAGAGCAGTGTTTGATGAGCAGTTGTGTGATGATGTTTATCTCTCTGCCTTCGGACAGACGTAGGCAGACGTTAAGTACTTTTTGAGTCGAGACAGTCGGCGAGTGGCGGACTCCATCTGAACTCTCTCGTTCCGGGGTTTCCACACACTAGCATATGAATGCTAAAAATAGCCCAATTGCAAACTGAGTGATGATATGTTGCAAACGAAGTTGATTACTATGTGGCAACGCAAGTGAATTTATTTACGTTTTCTTTTACCTTTCTTTTGTGTTTTCTTCCTTTTGTCTTTCTTCTTTCTCTCTTTTTCTTTCTCTCTTTAGTTCTCATTTTAGCCGGAAGTGGTGGGAGGCTTTATAGCTGGTCCCCACGCAACCTTTATTGTTAACGGGGTGTTTGAAGGGCGTGACGACTGATCTGTTTTTGGTGCCTATTTGGCAAACGCCTTCCTTTCCCCAGCACCGGTCAATCCTTCAGCTGCGCCAGCTCCCCAGCTGTCTCGCTAATGTTCCCTGCAACAATATTGCCACTGGATCTCATTAGTGAATTATTTTTAGATGATTATTTGTATATACTGAGATTAGTAATTAGCATCACTAGATTAACCGGCGTACCCGTGGTAGGTTGTTTATCTGGCCCGAAAGGATGGTCGAGAGAGCGATGGAGTGCCCTGTATGGGGGATCATGGAGACGTAAGGAGGTATGCTTCTGGTGGTGGTGGTGGTGGTGGTAGTGGTGGTTGAAGGTGTCCGGGAACGGTGCCAAAGCGAGCGACCTTCGCTCCTGGGTCGTGGGGGACACAGCAGAAGAATAAGTAATGGGAAACTACTTTTTAAGTTCCTACAGTACTAAGGGGAAATGCATTTTTTACCTCCTTTTTGTAAGGGCTCTGGTTGGTGTGGAATCTAATGTCACTCGGTTTAGTACCGCTTTGTTGAAGCAGAGGTGAGCACCATTTTGCTGTGTTGTGGAAGAAATGAGTTCTTTACTACTGATCTGAGGCAGAAACGAGCTCCATGCTGCTGTGTTGAGGTAGAAATTAGCTTCTAACCGCCGAGTTGAAAGAGAAGTGAGCTCTTTAATGCCTTGTTGAGGCAGTAATGAGCTCCTCACTGCTGTGTTGAGGCAGTGTCGAGGAAGTGTTACGGCACCGCGACCGAAGGGAGGAGAAGCAGGAGTAAGAGGGTCGGGCAATTCGAAGCTTCAGCAGGGTAAGTGTGGGAGGACCCCATGCGTCAGTTGGTGTTGGTCCAAAGATGGAAATGAATGACTTGTGGAGTGTCGCCTCCGTGCAAGGTGTGTGTGTGTGTGTGTGTGTGTGCCAGGAGTGTTTATGGTTGGGAGGGGAGGAAGAGGAGCCGGTGGAATTGCTGCTACAGCTGCCGAGTCCCTTGTAACAAGGAGGTGTCCCGGTCACCGTAACGCATTAATGTTACCGTGAAATCTCAGGTTATGAATACAGAGGAAATACAAAGGATTTCCAAACAGCCCCCGACTGTTTAGATTGACCCTCTTGTTCTGTGAGAGTGGAAGAGAAGAGCGAGTTAGAGATGAGTGTGGTAATAGTAGAATAGCAAGATGTTGACTTAACGATGAAATTCCTGTAAACATTGTTTACAGCCAGGAAGGTACAAGTAATGTCAGTCGTCGACTTAGAGCGATGTATTTGTCAGGTCAGATATTAAATGTATCTGTTGTGCTGCCGTCAAGGTATGTGGTTGATAAATCATACCATGTGTTCACAGTTCTGTAGAGGAAAAAGTACTCTGCCTTATACGAAAAGAAATGTTTGCTTACTAGTTCGTATATATACGAGTGTAAATCAGACAAATCTAGCTTTAAGTCCCTCCTTAGGTCGAGATTATGAAAGCCTTTGGTAATTTTGGATACCTGTATCAAAGCGCCTCTCAACTATATATTTTTAAGCTAGATAGCTCTAAGTTATCCAGCAGGCCTTCATAAGATTAGTTTCTCAGTGTGGGAGTCGTCGTCTTGGTTGCTCGCTGCTTTGCTCTCTCTCTCTCTCTCTCTCTCTCTCTCTCTCTTTTATATGTGGGGTGATCAGAACTGAGCACAGTAGTCAAGGTGGGAACACACCAGTGAATTGTAAACAGCAAGGATTAGTTTCTTGGACCTGAAACATCAGGAATAATAGTAGAAGAATAGTAAGGAATTTCGGAAGGCGGTGGACACCCAGCTCGTGTTGGCTAGGTGGTTGGTAGAAACCACTGGATAGGTTATGGTAGAAACCACTGGGTAGGTTCTTATGAAAGATATTCGGATGGTTCGGGTGAAAAACCATAGGTGGGGAACATGGACCTTTTAGATCCTTGTAAAGGTTTACGGGACTCATCGAGCATATTTAAGCTCATGCTGGAGTCCATTGAAGCTCACATAAGCTTAGTGGAGAGTTGTGGGGCTTTTTTGAGAAATCTACGGAACTCAGTAAATCCCTTTTTGGGGCTTAAAGGAATACCACGAAACTCCTCTGGAACTCAGCAGACTCCCTTTTTGAAATCCCTCACGCCCCTCACAAGGACCTGGGCAAAAACCAGCCCTCCAGAGCCCAGAGCCGACCATTGTGAAGGAGCTGGCCACAAGTCCGGTCAAGACCCGGACGAAGAAGCTCCCCGCCCACGGCGGAGCCGTGCGAAGACCCACCCGGTGGAGGAAGGGAAGAAAGCCCGTGTGATAGATTAGGCAAGGGCGTTGTTGTTCTCGTGGCGGGGGAAGAGAGGGGGTCCTCCTTATGCTATTGTACAGTCCCAGCTGGTTTATACATTTCTAGGGGTTTAGGGCCTGGTACTGGTGCCTGTTTTTTTTTTCCTCTGGTGTATTTTATGTCTCCTTGTGTTGTCCCGTGGTTTATGTGCACGGAAGGTGTTTCTCTCTCTCTCTCTCTCTCTCTCTCTCTCTCTCTCTCTCTCTCTCTCTCTCTCTCTCTCCTGGTAGTTATTTTCTTGAGGTCTAATTTTTCAGCCGTGTACGGTATTGTCATACCAGTATGACCATACTCTGCCTCTGTGTGTGTGTGTGTGTGTGTGTGTGTGTGTGTGTGTGTGTGTGTACCTACCCGATGGTTTGACTCGGTGGTGGTGGAGGCATCATGCGTTGCGTGTCAGTTTTTTAATACATCATCAGAGGTAACAAGTAAATCATGGTATCCCCGTCCGTAGGTTTTTCGGTTAGGCTCGAAAAGCAGGGAAGGCAAGCATATGCGCTCGTGCTTGCGTACATGTGCTTGGGGGCGACGGTACGATTTGTAAAGGAACCCAGTTTGTATTATATCTTTGTAGTTATATATTAACTCTTTGTTAGTAAGCTTAGTAACTTGTGTATCATCTTTGACATCCATTTATATAATTTTCTTGTTTTGATTCTTTTTTTGCTTTTGCCTTATGATGCTATTATTTTTCTGTGTGAATTGTTTTGGAAATATGTTTAGGTTTTACAGCTGTCATTATTAATGTTATTTAGATAGATTAAGAAACCTTTCTGAGGAGACCTTCTTTTGTTTGCTTTTTTATTACTAATGTTGGCTGTGTCTCCCGGTAACGTAAGCTTTATGTTCCTGTAAGTCTTATTTAAAGCCGGGGGAGCGGGCGAGACATTTTAATTTTCAGCACATCTGCCGAAAACCTTTCAGTCTTGCTCCCGTTTATTCTCGCTCACGTACAAATACCTTTCCTCTATTTTTTTTTTTTGTCTTGTACTACATCAAAGGCAGGTACGCTTAGACCAGCGAGAAGTGTGTGTGTGTGTGTGTCTGTGTGTGTGTGTGTAAGATTATTAATGGCATACTTTACAGGTATAGTATCTCATCAAAGGGACACCCGTGTTGATGCAGGGGGGGGGGGGAAAGGGGAGTCACCGTATAACAAAATGTCATACAAGAAAGAAAACGGATTGTGAGAGATAACACACACACACACACACACACACACACACACACACACACACTGCCCTTTAATGCAAGAATATTGCCGGAAATAATAAAGTCGTAAAAGGATGCGGGGAGCTGGTGCCGACGCCGGAAGAGTCACCCTTGGGGCAGGTAGACCCAAGGGCCCCAACGCCGTGCTTGGCCCCGTGCCACATAGTGCAGGTATGACGCTGACGCTGTGGACAATACGAGTGTCGCCATATTTTGACACTCTGCGCCAAGACCCTGCCACGGCACAGAGATCATGTGGGGGAGGGAGGGACGCGTGTCGGGGGAGAGGGGTGAGGGAGGGGGCGGAGGTGTGTGTGTGTGTGTGTGATGGCACCGGCGACGTTTGTGGGTAGGGGCTTGCGGAGGCGAGGTGGATCGCGACGGGGGGGAGGGGAGAGAGAGGGAGGGAGGGGAGGGGAGATAGGTGGGGGGAGGGGATAATAAGTAGTGAAGGGAGAACTGAGGTAATAAGAGGCATTTTGAATTACTGTAATGACCAAGTCGGGTGACTGCTAGTAATAGATGGTATTATATCTAAGCGAATCTCTCTACTAGAGATAGATATCTTTTTTTTTTTCTTTCATTCCTGCCTCATGACCTGCCGGAAGGGGAGCCACAGGTCTGACGAGGGTGTGTGTGTGTGTGTGTGTGTGTGAGTTAGGTTGGGGTGTGGGGTGGGATGGGTAGTAGTATACCGGCTGACACTCGGGGATTGGTAACACGCCAGTCAATAATACCTGCTGACGTTCCTTGGGGGTCATGCACCGGACCCGCTGACACTGAGAATGATATAGTTGGACGAATTAATGGTTTTGGGCTCGCAGGGGCTGGTCGACTGGTCGGATGGGTTTGAAGCCCATCAGCTGCCAGGGTCATCAAAGACTTGCTGACGCTGGTCGTTATACACCAGGGCTTGCTGACACTGTACATTATACGCCAGGACTTGCTGACGCTATATATGATTCACTAGGACTCGCTGACAGTGTGGCATGCAGGAGTAATAAGGCAGTATTATAGGTGAAAGATCAAACACATCCTTTACGAATGTCATACATGATAATTATCATCATATATCATCATGATCATTACAGTGATTATTAAGGGAGAATGCACGAGAAGTCATCAGTATCATGATCTATTGTTTCTTTCATGAGAGAAATTTATGAGGGAATTTTACTCTTATAAATTTCATAAATTTTACTTTTATGAAATTTAGAAATTTTGTCATTTCTGTGAAGGATATCCCACGAAGGACACTGGTCCTTTTTTTTTTTTTGTCAGATTTTTAAGGTTGATACATTCTATCAAAATTTTTCCTCACGAGAAAAAAAATCGTAATCTTTTTTTTGAAGGAAATATACCATAAATTCTCTTGTATACAGAGTCTCTTTCTTTTTTTTTCTTTCTACGAAGAGAATTGAGTTTTGTGGCTTTCAATCAAGGGACGACTCTTTTTCTATGCAAGAAGTGTTTTTTTTTTTTTGTTTTGATGAATACATACTTTTTGCGAAGGAAGAAATAAGACAGAAACTTGCTCTTCCCCGTGAAGGAAGTGAATTCTTTTTTTGTATATGAAGGAAATAAGCTTTATGTTCTATAAAAGGAGATAGATAATCTTACTTTCTGTTACTTTCTCTATAGCAAAATATTACTTTTGTTACATTCCGTGCGGAAAATAAACTAATAGAATTTCTTTGAATGATAAAAACTTTTTTCTTTCACTTTACGAAGAGAATAAACTCTTGTTTCCTTTCCACTCGTGTAAGCTTATTGTGTGTTCATGCTTATCTCTAAGCTGTTGCCGAGGCTGTAAGGATCTCTGATTTGTCAAACGACAAGTAAGCAATCAGATCTATCTATATATCTATCATTGAATCCGCTCATAATTCCATACAATCTCTCGTATGCAAACCACATGCCTTGCTTTACGTGTATAGCTTGGCTCAATACATACTGAAACGTTTAATCTGTCACAGATAATGATT
>JAYMFT010160288.1:0-12439 GCA_038088735.1 Panulirus argus | reverse complement strand
ATATATATATATATATATATATATATATATATATATATATATATATATATATATATATACCAGTTCACTAATATTTCAATATAGCGAAAAAGGCGATATCAATTAGAGCAGTGACAGAAATAAATGACTATCCAACGAGCATCGCCATAGAAGCCGCAGCCAATGAATATTGTATTCAGCCTTGCCCACGGAGGGATCCCGTCACCGTCCACCTGATGCACAAACAATCAAGGCGTCTAAACGAATTTATCCAAGACGCTGTGGCTGGCAGGGAATTTTCCCGGACTCTCTCTTTCGCCTCCCACTGGCGCAGCCTCGGATCCAGGAGACAGAAAACAAGGAGGACAAATTTTCGACTCGCCCTCAAGCCCGGCTGTGTTAATCACATTCAACAGTTTTCCTGTCACGACTAAATCATTCCATTACTACTGCTGCTGCTACTGTTGTTAATACTACTACTACTGCTGCTATTACTAATACTCTTCCATTACTACTGCTACTCTTACTACTATTACTACTGCTGCTGCTACAACTACTACTTTTATCTACATAATAACAATAGTGTTATGTGTGTGTGGGGGGGGAGGGGGGGAGAGCACTGAGCCAGTCTTGAAGCCTGAATTCAACATATTCGGTGTTTAGTTCAAACTATACACACACACACACACACACATATATATATATATGACTGAACACTAGATTAATTTTATGGCAGAGAATGAAATGAAGGTATGGCTGTGGTTTTGATAATGATTTAATACAGAGGTCACAACTTGCAAACTCCTCATCTTACGAGTAATAAAACAACGTTGCTCAGGACAATATAATTTGTTTCTTGGGAGGAAAATGTTTTCTTTCACCTTGTTTTCAGTCTCCGAAATTTCTCCTTGGGAATTATACTTTCAAAGCGATGGACGGAAAAGAGAAAACTTTCTAAATAGAACTAAACCTAGTTAATGTATGTGCATAATGATTGGCCTCCAAATGGGCTCCTGTGATCCAGTGGGCCACACTCCTCTCATCTCTAGTATGTCTAGGTGCAGTGATGTGTATGGCAGGGTAAACGCACAGTGTCTGGCAGGGTAGACGTACAGTGTCTGGCAGGGTAGACGTACAGTGTCTGGCAGGGTAGGGGTACAGTGTCCGGCATGGTAAGGGTACAGTGTATGGTATGGTAGGAGTACAGTGTTTGGCAGGGTAGAGGTACAGTTTCTAGCAAGGTGCAAACAATGAGTGGAAAAAAGGGAGTATGGTGGAAAGAGATATATAGAGAGAGAGCGCGAGAGAGAGAGTGAAAAGACTAGGGGGGTAGGGAGGTTGGGGGGGGGGGTGACAAGAGACAGACGCACCAAGTAAAGAAGATTTATGTGAGAATATGATAATGTGGTCCCGAGTTTTTCCTTGAGAATGGCAGCTGAGAAGATGATGGAGTGAGGGAGAAGTGTATACCATGTTTATAAATGAGGGCAAGGAGTATTGTGTCCTGGGATGAGGGTGTTACATTCAAGGTAAGGAGTGTTATGTTTCAGGGCAAAAAGGAGTACTGCGTTCAGGGCAACGGGTGTTACGTTCAGGGTAAATTTTGTTATGCTCTGGTCGAGGAATGTTGTCTTCAGGTCTGCAAGCAAAGTATGTTACATTCAGGGTAAGGAGTATTGTGTTTCGGGGTGAAGGGGTACGTTTTAGGGAAAAGGTGTTCAATGTAAGGAACGTATGATGCGTTTGTGCCTGTCTGTTCTACATTCAGGGAAAGATCTGTTATGCTTATGGCAACGTGTACTGTGTTTAGGAATAACAGCGTTAAATACAGGGTAATGAGTGATAGAAACTTGGCTGTGTGTGCTATAATCAAGTTCGGGTGTTTTAAACTGAGGCCATGGTGCAATGCGTTAAAATGTATGGTGACTGTTGCACACATAGATAAAAAAATATGGCTAATGGTTTTATAATAACGAGCGGAGCACATCGAGGTATGTATAAAAGTTCTTGTTATACCAACGGACACCCTTTCGGACTGGTTGGTAGTTCGCTGGTTGTTGGTATCTTGGGAGTACCAACAAGTTTGTATGAAAGTAAACTTTGCTTCTCCTGCCGTACCAATGGCTGGGTAGGCCATTATGTAACAGATCTTCTGTGATATTTCAAGACCATCATCAATGTCGGTCACTGGAGTATGAGGGCACGTCCCTTAAGTGTGAGGGCCTGGTGGCCTTTGGACCTGACCGTTAAGGGGTCAGGGCAGCGGCTAGGCCATGAGACACAAGGATCGTGCTCGTCGCGCACAGGGAAGGAACTATCCCGGAAGTTTCCAGCACGTGGGACTTCGATTAGACATTGAAATATGAAAGCTGATAATCAATTCAGTACTGTATCACTAGACACTGATAGCTTCCAACAGAAATAGAAAAATAAGAATGACCTGAACGCAATTTTTATCAAACACAAAGAACAAACCTTCCCGCGGGTAATCACTTAGTAATTGAATACCGCGCGCAGGCGTCCTAGACACTAGTCGGGAGGTAAGTGCATATACCAGCACACTCCACACGTTCCAGACAAACAGCTTAAAAAGACGGTAACAAAGGCAACCAAACAGCGCTTCTGGCTGAATTTCGGGAAGATGGTGTCACTAATGAGGTTGTAATCCGAATGGAAATCCACAGTGTAATGTAGCAGTAACAGGATTCAAACTCGGGTATCAACCGAGTCTCTTTTTTTTTTCTTGACGTTAAAAGGAAAGAGAGAGACAGAAAGAGAGAATGAAGGGCAAATCCGCAATGATCGACCATCATTCCTTCAAACGGAATGCAGTTTCACGGAAGGGAAACTACTGTGAACTTTATTAGTGAGTGAAGGACGTCAACGGAATCTTTCTTGAGATGTTACTGATATCACGAGATGTCATATCTGGCGGAGGTCAGGCAGAATGGGGAGGGTACGAGAAAGAATAACTGCGGGAGACGGAAACTTGGACGGAAGAGGAAGCAAAGAAAATGAGAAAAAATGCAATGGCAGTGGAGAAGAGAAAATGGAAAGTAGAACAAGGAAAGAGTATCGTGTAGAGTGATGGTCAGGGTATTAAGAATGGAGGAGAAGTAAAGAGAGAGGAGAAAGAAAAGAGGAGAAGCAAAGACAGAGGAGTAAGAGATGAGAAGCAAAGAGAGAGGAGCAAGAGAGGAGGAGAAGTCAGAGAGGAAGAGGGCTAAGAAAAGTGGAGGTGGACGTCTGCATTACAGACACTTTCGGCGAGGATGACAACAATCTAGAAGACTTCTACAAGGATTCCCCGCACGTACAGCTGTGTTAGGAACCGGAGCGTCTTCTTCTAGCTGACAGTAATGGATGGAGACTGTCTAGACTGCATGGGGCTTGGGCTGGGACCGTTCCTACAGCGATCCAGTGGGCGAAGCAAACCTTATGAGCAAGAGTGTTGGTTGGGTCTGTTTTAAGCATGCACCACCACCCAACCTGTTGCGGCACGCGGGAGCTTCCGTCCTTGCATATTTCATATCAAGTTTGCTATAACTACGCGCAGTCATTAGCCGGGAGAGAATGAGAGACACCCAGGAAGCAACAAAGTGAGATCCCGGAAAAACAACACAAGGGCAAAAAGAAAATACTGAGCGTGCGTGTGTAATATTGTTATTATCTGTGTCTGTCTTGTAAGGGGAGTTCGACACTCGCGGGGACCGTATCTCCTGAACATGCCCTACCATCATACAACTTAAATTCATGTATGTTGTCTGCAGTGACCACGTCCTCAGTCGTCTTATTCTATTCATGCACCACTCCATACCGTGTTAAGTATTCATTTACATCTTTTCTGAAAAAGTTTCTTCCTTGGTTTCATTTTATGTCCTCTGGTTGCTCTATCCCTCCATCTCTCGAAGAACTCTTCGCTGTCCACGACATCGATCTGTTTTACAGGCTTAAAGGGTGTGATTAGACTCCCTTCATTCTGGCACTATCTTTGCTGCCCTCATCTTGCTCTCTTCAGTCCCCATTACTCTTCACTGTCCCATTTTTTGCTCTCTTCTTTCTCCTCTTTTATTCCCTCTCCTCTCTAATTCCTTCTCTCTTTCCTCTTCCGTTCTCCTCCATCTGCAGTCTTTCTCCAATATCTTTTCTCTCTCTCTCTCCTCTCTGATGCCCTCCCAACCCCTTTCTTCTCCTTGCCCTCGCTAATCTATACTGTACCCAAACTAGCTTTATCATCTCGTCTTCCCTCGTCCCCACCCCTCTCCTCTCCACTGTCCCTCCCTTTCTCTTCCCCCTGAGCCAGCAGACAGCACACAGATAAGCGGGATGGAAAAACACATTCCGAATAACGATGCAGGACTCATTACAATTCAAACTGAATAACCCCGACATCCATATAAGACCACGTGAGGCGTATGATTAATCTTATGACTGAAAGAGTGATTAGTCAATTGGCTACAAGCGGTGCTGGATAACTCTGAGGGACTCGAGCCCCGATACCCCAGGGCAATCACGCACATCCGGAGTAACGCGTTAAAAGTACACCGGTCCACACTCCCTCAGCACACGTACAAATATGCCTCCTCGAAAACATCCAAACACTCTCATGTGTGTGCAGAGGAACAATCAAGTGCCTCGGAAAAAAAAAAAAAAACATGCTAATATATACGGTGGTACGTATAAACAAACACATCCTTTACACACACGCACACGCCAGACAAACACACTCCCAAACTCTCCCTCTTAAGACACCATTCCGCCCATCGCCCCTATCGCTCTCTCCTCACCCCTCTCCCTACTCACACATACCACCGCACCACTCGAGTATAGAAGACTTAAGATCCCAACTTCGCCAACTATGGGTTCGTGATATCCCTCCTGTTTACTGTGTGCCTCAACTCCAAACTTGGCCGGAGAACTACCACAAACACGTCTGTATGGCGGCGCCCGGATGAATGTACGGAAGAGGGTCCGTTGCCGCAGCTCCTACACGTCTGGTCATTACTGGTTCTATCCTTGCAAGTCTGGATGCTATTGGTTCTATCCTCACAAGTCTGATCGCCACTGAATCCTATCCTTACACGTCTGGAAGTCGCTGGTTCTATCCCTATATGACTGGACGTCACTGGTTCTATCCCTATATGACTGGGCGTCACTGGTTCTATCCCTATATGACTGGAAGTCACTGGTTCTATCCCTATATGACTGGACGTCACTGGTCCTATCCTTTATACGTCTAGGACTCCACTGGTTCTATCCTATGTCTATGTAGTCTGGACGTCTCTGGTTCTATCCCGTGTCTATATCCAGACGTCACTGTTACTTTCCAGATAAATGTGGACGTCCGTGGCTGCAGGCTCACACGTCTGAAGCCATATTTCCACAAGATCAGATCCCCCTGCCAGTTTCCTTAGATGTTTACAAGGTCGCGGTCGTAACCCCACCTCTCCCGCCCTCCCTCCCACATTTACCGTCACATCTACCCTTCCTCTCCACACACACACACACACACACATCCAAAGGTACTTGGCTGTCCGTCACAGTGTCGAGGGGCCCGTGGCTGTACATCCAGTCTGTAGCCGTTCCTTTACCAGGAAAAGGATTTTCTGCTCAAAACCAGAAGGAGTCTCTCCTCGTCCCAGCACCCAGGTTCAGGTGGCCAGGCCTCTTGTGGAACACGTCTCTGGGGAAGACTGGCCTACCGTGGTCGGTCTCCAACACGACCAGAGGTCTGTAGCTCTCTCCCCCAACCCTCTCTCCACACACACACACACACACACACACACACACACACACACACACACACACACGTTCAAAGGGTCGCGGTCGCCCCCGTACACATCCAGAGTTTCTTGAAAGCCTGCGAGACATGAAAGTTTCCTCCACTACCTTAAACACCGAAAAAGCAGTACCCATGAGAGGCAAGCATTACAACACGGAGCCAACCCTTATCTTTCATAAACATATTGTCATTCAGGAGTGCAGATGTTACGTAAGTAAAGTTCGCTGATATTCCCGTTATCTTTTATCTTAAGTAAAAAAGAAAATCATGTACATATTAAGTTTCTCTTTATATGCCACTTGAAAGGAAGCTGAAACTGAAATCAGTTGTGCATTAACAGGGCAAAAGTATGAGGGACACTGTACAGCGTAAGTTGACCACTTGTGAAATTCTCCGTGATCACTTGCCAAGTGGTTTTGGAACTTTACTGGGAGATTAAAGAAGTTCCGAGGATATATCATAACGAAGTTCGTTTGCGTTTTCTTTTGTTTTCTTCACTGGCACTGGAAGGGAAGTCGCGACTGCAGAATATCCAGTGGAAGTCTTGGGAGCGTGATTAGTGCTTCCAGCTCAGATAGCTCGGCGGGACAAACTTAAGTTTAATCACTTTACTTACCAGTCCACATGCTATGGCGTGGGCAGGCTATTATGGGCAATCGATAAAATTCAAGTGTACTCACTTTTACAGATGTTGGTGAGTATGAGGCAAGCAGGAGTTGTATTGTGAGGGGACATTTAAGTGTTTCATTCAGTCACAGGGATACACTGCTGTCCACTGTTTTAACTGACTGACTCATACCAGATGGCAAGACTAATATATATCAGAGAAGAGTAAAAGTCCGGGTTTCTGAAATACTTATGAGAGTTGCCTGACAGCTTTAACGGATGCCAGCGAAGAGTGTTAAAAGTGAGGAAAAGAAGTCCGGAGTTTAAAAACTTTGTTGAGATATTTCAAAGCTTATATTATCCAAGACAGCTCAAAGCTGTGCGTGAGAAAAGCACATGACTTCATAATCTGGATATGAAGATGGACGCTTCTTCCTGCACACAGCAGGAATGATTATCTTTATTAACGCATTTTATTCCACTGTCATAATAAACTTTATTCCATGGGACGGAAAAAAAAGAAAAATAAAGACGAGCCCTCAACTTGTGTTCAGCTTAAGGCGTTACCGGACTCCGCCTGACTGTGGTTAAGCCACGAGTGAAAAGTCACCTTCGTCGAGGCTGCACCATCAAAATGCAATGTCGTACGAAGAACCTCTTAGACTCCAAAAGAGTCCATCCCTTCCCTGCTACTTACTGTTACGCGGCCTTGAAGTTGCAGGAGGAATCCCTGGAGATGAGGGGGGGGTGTTCCTCACAGTTATGTAATAATAATGAAAAATAAATTTTTAGCGTGACGAAGTGAGCACTACAGCAGCGCCTCATAATCATTCACTTCGATCACTAAGCCGAATTGTCAAGGGAGGTCTGCATCTGGTTTCACGCGGCCGCCCTCGCATTCAAACCCTTCCGTTGCGTATCATCAACACCCATTCCCCTAGCATCAACGTCTACAATACCCCTACCCCTAGCCCTTGGCAATTCGCCTATCGAATCTGTCCGTCTCTTTCCGCGTGTTCTCCCCTCATAACTATATAACACAACTTACGAGTTCCGCAGGTGAAAACATATTCTACAGCCCGTAACTACTTATTATTTCATTTGTGTGCCTTTCTAACAAGTCCCTCACAGTACACACACTTCTAACATTCTCATTATCAGGTGAAGGTTATTTAACACGCCCTCTACCCCACGGATCATTAACATTAACTGCTCTCACTTCTGACCTTCTCACATAACAGAAAATTCAGATTTCATATCCACAACTGAGAGGTGAAAGAGGTATTCTTTCGAGAAGTTCTTTAACATACTCTTCACTCTTCCCTTTCAGCACATCTCTTAAACATTTACACTGCCCAGCCAATGTAATCCCACAGCCATTATCACTGTTCGTCATTCCCGAACACCTCAATTCCTTCACAACCTACAGGTCTTGTCGATTCAAACCTGATATCAAACGGGACGCGTCGGTGTCTCGCAAACGCGAGAAATCTGCCCCGACTCACACACACACACTCTCTACGGCCCATCCTCACCCCATATCACCCAAGCGACCTTACGTAAGTCCAGCCGAGCAAAGCTCCTTTTGCTTCTGGTTCAGTCGACGGAAAAACACCACCCCCGCGCGTGCAACAACAGCCGTGGCAGGCAGCGCCGCCTCCCCTGCTCTAACGAGTCTCAGCCGCACCCAACATCACTCCCATCTCAAGTGCTCCTCCGTCCATAAAACAATCACTTAATCGTGGCGACATTAGGCAATCCTGAGGCAACACCCCCTCCCATCCCCTCCCCTGTTCCCCCCTCTTCCTCTCACCCCCCCCCCTCCCCCCACTCCTTTCAGACCATTCCCTCACACCTCCATCGCTCACGCACCCGCATAACTACTGTCGTTATGAAAGCATTTTGCGGAGCCTAGAATTTACCAACTGCAATACGTTGTTCGCTACATCTGGGCCAAAGTCGTTTTCTTATTCACTCAATCGCGTCTTTTCTCTTCCTAAATCTTTACATAAACGTCTCGTGTTGTGTTTCTCTGACATGCTCAAGAGCAAAAAATCTGCTTTCCATCAAAACTTTTGCGAAGAAGCAAAAAACGTGGACCGTTTGCGTCCAACGAGAGAGTATCTTAATACAGTTTATGATATATAAAAAAAAAGCGCGTTCGGTAAATCAGCATTACTGCAAACTGCTTTAGATATTCTCCCTCGACTTAAAAAGTTACAGCGGGTAGTCAATAACATTAAAAAAAAAAGAGAATGAATACTGTCGGTAGAATGTGTCAAGGGACCTTTCACATTTATGAGGCATTTCTTTTTTTTCAGTAAGTAATTTTTGACCTCGACAACAAAGCAGGGTTCAGGGTTAGGAATGAAAAAAAAAACATGAACGATTCCTCACGGCACTTAGGGACGTTTCACTTTACACTGGAAATTGTAGTAAATATAGAGAAGAATGTTAGTGGCAAAACGGACCATTTCGTCACAACCCCGAATGTTGGACGGTCGAGGAATCTGTCCTTGACATGTTCACATTAAGGCGACCGTAGCTCCGACATGGGCTTCTCTCTCGAGACTCTCTCTTCACTGGGGGAGAGAGAGAGAGAGAGAGAGAGAGAGAGAGAGAGAGAGAGAGAGAGAGAGAGAGAGTGTGTGTGTGCGTGTGTCTAGGTCATGGTGACCTGTACGCGACTCAAAAAGCGCTACTGACACATCCTACCCCATTGAGAGGTGAGTGTGTGTGTGTGTGTGTGTGGGAGGAATATATTCGTAAACACTGCATCAGTCATTAAAGTGTCTCATGAAGTTCCCAGCGCCAACCATCCGGTAAACTAGCGGCTGGCTAAAGCCCAGCGCCCGGTGATGACTAGTTCGAGCTACGCTCCCACGCCACAAGCGTCTCATCCTCGATCTCAGCCAGCGTCTGGCTTCACCACTATTCACCAAAGTTATTTTCGGCCCAGCCTTCGGCATTCGCCTTTAACCTAGCTTTAACCTGGTCACAGACGTTTCCTAGCAATGCACGTTCCATCTTCAGCGCGGGAAAATTACAGGTCGTCTCGGAGCGGAAGATTTGGTTAAATATCCCAGTTCCCGGGGGCGCCAAGCACCTGTTTCCATTTCCAGCTTGCGTCGTAGCCTCTGTCGTTGAGCGCTAATGACCCAAAAGCAAAATCAAATATTCCAGTCACGAGTATGAACATACTCTTACAAATTATCTATCCGTCTCTGACATCCAGCTGTGGAGAGCAACAACATACCCACACCTTCTGTCGTTACCGGTAGAGACCAAACGTGCCAGGACTCACAGCATCAACGCTGTAACACCTGCATGAAGAGAAAGAGAGATATACCGATTATATTCTGCAACCAAGGAATCTTTCTGCAACTGTAATAATGAAAATCCCGCCACAGGTGCTGCTGCAACAGACGTATTGACGCCGCCCAACTTGTCTCCTGTACCCCCTCATCCCTCCCTCTCGCCCCTTAAAAGAAAGAAAGAAAGAAAAAAAAAAGAAATCCACCTCCGATCGTGACCCGTCTTTGTAACGTTGTTTGTGATCCCAAGACGCGTCGAGATCAAACGTCGCGTTCCTCGAACCCGACGAAGACAATAGAGGGAGAAGATAAAAGTTTGAAAACAGAAAACATCGGATACTTGAAGACGGGCCGGGAGCGCCGAGACCGCTTTCATGGTGTGACAAAATAAGTCGCGTGAGCCGGGGGAAATAAAGACTGGTCTACCCTAACAAGGCCAATCAATGCGATAGTCTTGCCTTGACAATCAGCATCGTGGTCTACCGATTAACCAGTTAATCGGGACCGTCTTCTCATACGCTATGATCAGTGAAATGGTCTCCCCTAACAAAGTAATCAAAGTAATCATAATGATTAGACTAACACCATTACCATCGGGGTACATCCCAACATAATTATCAGCGAAGGCCCCTGACTGTCATCAACGGTACTATCCTAGGGCGTGACGGTAGAGCCCTTGAGCACGACGGGTGATGACCCTTCGGTATGATGGCTTCGATCAAAGAACACACGATCATACGAGATCAAGAAACTCGAGCGCACGGTGACTATGACACTGTAACGCATCTCTCCCGATAGACAGACAGACAGACAGACAGACAGACAGACAGACGGACCGGTTCTTCTGAGAATAACTGATTCCGTTCTTCGCCTGTGTTAAGAGGACAGCGTGACATTCCCCCCCCCCCCCCCCCCCCGGTCACTGATTTCTCCTCCTCCTCCTCTTTTTATCAACACTGGATTACCGAAGATCTGCAACTCACCTTTTATTTTCCACGGCAAATCCGGAGTTCACTGGACTCTAACGCCCCGAAAGCAACACAGGAACCGTATAAGTGAAGGAGTGTGGAACGACCATAGCACCCGGATGCCTCCAGCCAGAAGCGAACTTTGAGAGTCTGGTCGCGATAACTTGCCACTGCATAAAAGCGAGCTTAAGCACAAACTTGAAAACTAGTGGTTGCAGTGGCAGGATCTTGTGGCGGTGGGGTCAGCGGCAGGATTATACGGTGGCAGGAGGGAGGGAGAACCAAGATCTTTGTGCTGGTGTTGGGAGCGGCAGGATCTCCTGCTAGTGGTAGCAATGGCATCATTCTTTTGTTCTTCCAGTGGTGGCAATATCATTTTTCTCCTTCTAGTGTTGGCAATGACATCATTATCTTTTCTTCCAGTGGTGGTAATGACATCATTTTTTTCCTTCCAGTGGTGGCAATATCATTTTTCTTTTCTTCCAGTGGTGGCAATGACATCATTATTTTTTCTTCTAGCGGTGGCGATGACATCATTTTTCTCCTTCTAGTGGTGGCATTGACATCATTATCTTTTCTTCCAGTGGTGGCAATGACATCATTTTTTTCCTTCCAGTGGTGGCAATATCATTTTTCTTTTTTTCCAGCGGTGGCAATGACATCATTATTTTTTCCTCCAGTGGTGACAATGACATCATTACTTTTTTTCTTCTTCCAGTGGCGGCGGCAGCGGCAGGCTTTTGTGCCGGCGGGAACAGCGGCGGGATCTCGTTACCAGATTAAGTAAGTCTTCTAAAATCGGGCGGAAGTACTGTATAGTCCCCCTTCAGAGATCTTCAGAACTTTCTCCCCGTCTTCCCGTGAGAGCAGAAACTCTATTAACAGGCAGCCTAAGAGTCAAAGGAGCTCTTTTCTTTTCTTTTTTTTTTTTTCCATGAATCTCATTCAATTCGAGGAACCGGATAAATTCGCTCTAAGGTTTTTTTTCTTTTACTTTTCCTGGACCATATTATAGAGAGGGGAACTGCGAAGTTTAGCCGCCCTCCGCCGGTGCTTTACCGTTACACGCGAGGGAGAACTGGGCCGGCTGAGTTGCTCTTAACGTTACGACGTGTTCCATTAACTGCGAAACTGATGCGATCACACTTTTCGGATGAAGTGCAGGCCTTTCCCCGACACAGCCTAGACGCTACCCACCGTGAGAGATCCAATTTCTGATACCGGGAGAGATTCAACACCCAAATAACAGGCTTAAAATGCATCTCCCATCTTCTTAGGGAAAGCGAAACCATTACATACGTCTTTGAGTCTCCTCGGAACAAGTGGGCTGAGGGAACCATCGTTGCTCACGGTTTTATTGTGGCGTAAATTTAAACAGGCTGCCAGATACAATGGAGCTACGGGAAGTAGGTGAGAGAGGATGCCGGTGGTGACAGAGCGGGATGCCGGATATGATGACCCCTACGGAGACTCGGGGGTGACACGGCAGATCCTGTTAATACAGAGGCACAGGAAGGGAACTCAGACACCGGCACACCACCGGTTTTGTGGCGAAAGGGAAATTACGGGTGATTATAGGCTGCGCTATCTCGTCAGCGGACACAAGAGGGGTTTATTGGTCGTCGATATCCCTCCCATCCCAAAGGATCCCACCTCACCTTGCTGCAGGAGCCCCAGCAAAGGGGATCAGGGGGTTGCATACAAAAAAAAAATTATGAGAGAGAGAGAGAGAGAGAGAGAGAGAGAGAGAGAGAGAGAGAGAGAGAGAGAGAGAGAGAGAGGGAGAGAGA
>JAYMFT010160277.1:0-12439 GCA_038088735.1 Panulirus argus | reverse complement strand
CTCACAACTTTCCTTTCAACTTCCATCCTCCCTTTCATATCTTAACTCAATGAACAGACTTGGTATTACTGTAACATCCACACTATCTTGGAAACTCCACATTATGGAAATAGCTAAGTCTGCCTCAAACTGGGAGTCCTCTGTAAATATCAAAATTTCTTTCATTAAGAATAGTTGGTCCATTTATACAAGTGACTGATCTGTACTTGTATGGAGTACTGCTCTCACATCTGTAGTGGTATACCTTTGCATCCCTACTTGACAAAGTTGAGTCAAAAGCAGCACCAGCTTATCAACTTTCTCTGGCTAACTTCAAAACTTGACACACTTGCTCTATGGTTTAGCTACCAAGAGCTGGCTGCTTGTGGACCTCCATGATAAGCTACACTATGCGATGTTGAGCAACTCAAGGGTGGGCCATTTTGAAAACTTTCTTTTCCTACACCTCAAAGATTTGGAACTCTCTACCCTCTCATGTCTTTCCCAATAACTATGACCTGGCACCTTTTAAAAGACAGGTTTTTCACTTCCCAAAAATTCTTATGCTTCCTTGTCTTCTTATCCCCTTTCATTAACCTCTTCATATTTCAGTTAAGGCTTGGCCTTGATCTGAACATCTGTTCATGACTGGAACCTAAGAGAGAGAGAGAGAGAGAGAGAGAGAGAGAGAGAGAGAGAGAGAGAGAGAGAGAGAATTTCAAAAACATTGGTTGGTTTCAAAAAGTGTTTCCCTTACATTTATCCCATATCTTCCCCAATCACTGGCTGCATTATCAAGCTATTACTGTAGCATAAAATATAATGCTCCAATTGACTTTCCTCGAATCTAAATTACTTATAAGCACTTTTCCATGCTAATTCACTGGTACCCCTAAAATGGTATTTTAACATATCTTTTATGTGAATGGCTACAAATATCTACATCAAAATATATTCTACCATCTCATGTAAACAAAACTCTAGCAATCTACATGGCTTATAACATATCATTCTGGTATTAAAAAAAAAATTTAATTCTCTTGAGTCAGGAAAAAAGGAAACAAACTTCTGGGACCAGAGACACAGGTATACAAAAATACTGACCCCCAAGCCATTCCTGGAGCCTGTGCTAGTGCAAGGCCCAAAAAATCCGTTTCTGAGGCCAGCAACCAACTTCTCATTCTTGCAGCTCCAAGAATATCTGGGTTTAAAGTTATTCAGTGGGTATTGCTATCATTTTCTAATCATTCCTCATATGATTTCTTCAAGCACTAATGTGAATATTAGCCACTAGGTTAAACATCTTTCTGGTTTGATGAACTTCGTTCCCAATGCAATTTTATTTCCATTTCATTTTTCAATATTTACACTTTCGCGTTACATGACCATTACAAGGTTTATTATTGCTATCATCTGATATTATGTTGTTTTTATCATCGGCCACCTTTGCCATCATTGCCAAAGTAATAACATGCAGCATACTGGGCCATGTTACCATTATCAACAGGTAATCCGAGGCAACATAAAGCTTTAAATCGATTCAGTATGCACCGAGCATCATCACTACTGGCAGATCTTGATAGACTGGTGTGAACTCTGTTCATCTCGTCTCTGACTAAATATGGAGGTTAGGAAGGATGTTTCGGTAGATAATAGTTTATCAAGGTTAGTGATCATCATGGGTAACACCTGGTGTCATGGGTCAGCTCAGCCCAAGGTGTAGGCCCACCTGCTCGTTATAAACAGTGGTGGCAGTCACTAACCCCGTCACCACCACCTTTGCTACTGACACTACACTTTTCAGCCACGGTTCACCTAAATTCCCCCACGTGAGGCTGTCATGTTAGTTAGCCTGGGAAGGTGCCTCCGATGACATTCACTGTAGTCACGGTAATATCTAATTTGACCTCAAAGGGCCGAGGAATTCCAGCGAAAATTATGTACCGCGCTGACTAAAAGTAAAGGCTGCAGGCAGTACTGTATCTCTTACACATACAAACACATAAGGCTCGGTAACTAGCCATTGTGCGCTCCGCCCGTGGTGCTAGTGGTTCTACAGCTGACGACACAACAGGCCAACGAGTCTACCCCCGTGTTCCCGCACCACTTACGACTGCGGCCACGACTTGGTCCTCAAATACAAGCAGTCAAGGATAAAACGTTTCTAAAGGATGGAACACCGCTAAGCCCGCACATGACAACATGCCCATTCATTCGGTACTGTGCAAGTGTGTAGGCGATCATGAGAGGGTGCGGGTGGAGGATAGGGAAGAGGTGGGTGGCAGGAGGTGGCGAGGGTGGCAAAGCTTCGGAACGAGGTAACAACACCGGTAACCATGGCAACGCGCCCGCCACCAACATCACTCGACTCGCCCTGAGACACCAGGCGTAATTATTGCTACTGCGCCCTAACCCTCTCACCTTTCTCATTTCCCCCCCCCCACCAATGCAACCCCATTTTATATCTTTTCTATCAAGTTCCTCTTCCCTTCCCCTCGCTTTTCCATGGTAGGCAAAATCAAGACCTCAAACCTAACAGTGTCAGTCATTTTTGTTGGATTTTTTTAATCATCTTTCTCTCCACTTTCTCCTCTTGCCTTAGAAATTTGTTAGTCTTCAACCCAACTGCTCATCAGACATTATCTTTTCCTTTTTCTTTTGCAACCTAACCTCTTTATCTGCTCCCATCTGCAATTTCCTTTTCTATTTTCTGTTTCAATCTGCATTGCAATTGTGCTTTCCTAAACTCAAAGCTTTTTCTTTTTTTTTTTTAAGTAGTTTTAAGCGCATATACGTATTCCAGTCTTGTCCTTGATGCGCCGTTTGGATAGTTTCGCTCGAGTCTGCTTCTTCCGCTTTCTTGGATGCGTTTCTAAAAACCTTCGTCACTAGATAGTTTGTTTGATCGCTCCCGAAGGAACTCCTTCGGTCTCAGGTTAAGGGGGCTTGTTGCGTGTACGTGCGAGGATAAATATATATATATATGGTTCTAATCTAAATGCCCTACGTTACATGTTCTCAGGGATGCACGGGTACGTGTTTGATATTATTACCTTGAAAGGCACCGTCAGGCAATACTGGTTTTACGAGTATTGTTGCGATCAAACGGAAACAGAGTGTATTAACTGCGTTTGTGTGTGTGTGTGTGTGTGTGTGTGTGTGTGTGTGTGTGTGTGTGATGGAAGAGAAAAGGACAAGACCACCTGCCACATCTTAGGCTTTATTACTTCGAATCTAAAGAGAAAATGCAAGTTCTGTCTACTGGAAGACGTATGGCGAGAATCCAGTAAAGTAGAAAGGGGTGATAGATTCTATAGATCTTTGATGAATTTGACCACTCGGTATCAAGGTCTGCCCGACATCCGTGTATAAAAGTTGCTTGGTAACTCCATCCTCAGCTCACTCCTGCCCAGACCACGGCTGGCTACAGGTCTTGCATCAGTAAGTAACAACTCGTCTTACTTTTCTGAGGATCTCGAAGCTCAGTCGAAGCATTGTTGGTTCGGAAACAGGAAGTGGCGGGAGACTCCGTCCCTGGGTTCCGCAAACAGTCTAGTATAAGTTTGGAAACTGGAACATTTGGCATGGAAAAACCTGTTCCCCAGCGAGAAGTGTGGGGAATTAACTCATTGCAAAATCAGTTTTCATGTCCCGAGAACATGCAAATGCGAGATACCACCAGCCATGATTGCCTTGTTTATCCCTTAGAGTTTTCAGCACAAAGGAAGTCGGTCTGGATTTCCGCTCTTATTGCTAAGTCTAAAGGATAAACAAGGCAATCACGCCTGGTGGATCGATTGGCTACGTTTTGGGTACATGAAACTGATGTTAGACATCGCTTTGCCCAATTGTCTCGCTTCTGTATTTCGTGTAATCTGTGTTACAGAAAACTTCCTCTATCAGGCGTGAACCCCCTCATTCCAAGCTCTTTAGTGAGACTGTGTAAGCCTTGAAATAAAGCTAAACAAAAAAAAAAAAATATGTGGCTTGCTTGAAATAAACAGACGAGTTCGATAAAAATTTCGACACGAGTTACAAATCAGCGGCACAAAATGACACAACCAGAATTTGCAAGGAGGATGTGCTGTTGTAATGTGAAGGAAGGTAAATTCAACAACAAAAATATTTTCGTCTTGCTGTGTCATAAGGGATTTTCACCTCTTATTATGATACCTATACTTCTATATTTTTCAAAAGGTCTGAAACTCGTTTCCTATTACTGTAAGTCTATCACATATCACCCTCTTCCTCTTTTCTCTGTTAAACGAACCAAAGATTTTTTTCTTTCGACACCTAAACACCACTTTGTAAATAGATTCTGTGGCTTTGAACCTCCCATTTTGCATATGAGTCATTAAAAATTCCTTCCTGAAATTTCTGATTTTCGTCTCTTGTGTTGATCTTACTTTTTGGGGAAAATAATGAAACTTTGATCTCGACAGATTTGACAACAATGAACTCGAAGGCCATTGCTATGCTGGTGCTGGTGGTGATGGTACTGGTGGCCATCACCGTTGTTCAGGCTCACCGTAAGTAACTCTACTGTGTATAAGTTGTTGGAGGAGTTTTAATACCAATGATAACGTTATCTGTATACCTCTCTGTCTATCTGTCTACCCATCTATGTGTATATAGATACATATTTACTCTACGTATGTTCACGGGCTCCGCCTATAGCGAGAAGTCACCTTTTGGCCAGGCTGTGTCACTGGGAGCACAGTCTCGTCAAAGAACTTCCCAATCCAGAAGGAGTCCATCCTTTCCATGCCAAGGATGTTGTTGGCGGTGGTGGTGGGTGGTGGTGGTGGTGGTGTTGTTTCCTGGGCCTCATCGTAACACCCTCCTCTCTCTCTACTCTTCCACTGGTGTACACGTGCGTGTGTGTGTGTGTGAGAGGCGGGAGAATACTGATTTTCCTGTGTGTTTCTAACTCAGGTTATTCCCCGCTCTTTTTTCTCTTTCCCCCGTCTCAAGATTGCAGTGAGGTTACGGAGCATTCATGCACCAATGTGAATGGCTACTGCCAGGATTCGGACCTGGAGTGCAACGGGCAGAGAAAGGAGAATCTGTGCAGCGGCCACTGTGTCTGCTGTATCCCTACGTAGTGTGGACTTCAGCGGTGGAGGGAGAAAGAGGGGAAACACTCGGTCCCTTCGTCGACGGGGACCAGGACTCGCTGTACCATCATGTACTCCACGTAATCCCCGATGGTCAAGTGTGCCGTAACGGGGCGGCGTAGGACCCTGTCTCATTTATCTCTTATCATACCTCGTTGTTTTTTTTTTTCTTTTTTTATTATGAGATATTTAGATCTCTCGACAAGATTCTATCCAGCTTTCACACTTGAATATAATCATGAATCTTTACCAGTGGTGTGGTAGGAAAAGCTATAATCTGAACAAGCTTCGATTTCACTTTAAAATATTCTCAGATCTACATCTGGATCGCAGAGGTTATATGTTTCGACCATGGCAATTCCTCGCTTGCTTCTTTTGTTTCATCCAACATCCGAGTGATGGATGATGTTTGTTGTTAAGAGCTTTATCACAAGAGGTTTTCTATGCACTGGGCATTACCTGTTAATAAAAATGTTAAGAAAAACGATTTTTTTGTTTCCATTTTCCACTCTTTTTTCACAATCATATATACGTATATACATACACGCCTCATCGACTAGTTTTATGACATGAATACTGATTATGATATATATGGTATGGACTCTAGCCCAATCACCATTGAAGAAAAGGCAATTGAAATGTATAAAAAGATACATCACTTTATATCTACTCAGTGCATTTGGACTTTGGTGCAAGAGTATCAATAGGAAATTAACTAAGATGACTTAATTTACTTTATTCGCATCAATAAGCCTTTTAACTACTGCCAAGGCCAAAGTCTCAGTCCCTTCCCAAAATCCTTCTTAATTCTCTTTCATCTCAATCAACTGCGTGTCATATACCCAAGCAATACAGTTACTTACAAAAGTATTACTTTTGAATCCTTCACCTCATTACGGTGAGATTACATAATTTAAGTCATTCTTTTCTTGTATCTGGACACACTTCCTACGTAATATCTCCAGGTGTTGCTTGACAATACATTTTCATTTTTTGCACATTGCAAAATTACTTTCTCACAACCATGACCCCAGCCACAAGTCAGATGTTACACGGATGTTATGAATTCTCTCACGCTAACGTGACATTACAGCAATTCCCTCTTCTTTTTTTCCCCTCGAAGTTCGTTCTACTTCCAGCCCAATCACAGGTGGCCCGGAACACCGCCTCTCTCCAGTAAAAGTCTCAGTGCTGTTGAGGTACCGTGCGAGGCTGGTAACTCCATGAAACCAAGAAACACACACTGTAACCAACAGCTCTTGTTACATTTTCGCAAGGAGGAGTGGGGAGGAGGAATATGAAGGAACTAAAGAAGCAATAGAATCTTTATCACGCAGACGAAGGCGCTGAAGGGGTTCACCGTGTACACATCGACACCAGGAACTAGGTCTCCGTGGCTGTACTGAATCACACAGCAATAAAAATAATGAGCGAACTAGTTCCAGCAGGCAAAAGTATACGACATTTTTGGAACAGAGCGTCATTACATCTACATGTGATCACGCTTGTTACATAAGGCAAAAAAAAATTATCTCAATGTGTTCACCGACATTTTCGTCTGTTCGTCACTAACGGGAGAACAGTCCCAAGAACACAACATGTCAACATACCCTGTCTCGTGACGTCATACGTATGATATACACACATATACATATAGCCCCTATGACATTACGGATTCGAAGCGCTTATCATTTGCGGAGGAAGCTGGCTGCGCCAATGACTACTACGACGCTTTGGAACCCATAACAGAGAGTTGAGTCTGAGTAGTAACTGAATAGACGATTCTCTATCATGGCTCCACGAAATCAGGCGTGTCCAGCTCTCACCCAAGTGGTATATAGAGGCTGGAAGCGCACGATTATTGCATTATATTCGTATATGTATGTAAATATACATATTTCTTCGCAGTTGGTCGTGAGGAGAGCGGAGTGAAGACATTGGGATTTCCCCGAGAAAAACCACCCCAGACGCGTCACCCAGTTGCCGGCTAGAGTCGACGAACGCTTTATATTGTCCCACACCATCTCATATACACACGCTGGATGAGAGATTCTATACAAGTCTCTCTCTGTCTGTCTGTCTGTCTGTTTGTCTCTCTCCATCTGTGGTGATCACTCAGCATTTAATAACGTTTGCGATTAAAGCTATAACGAAGAAAGTTAGTTTTTTCCTTCTTGTTCCGCCACCCGGAGTGGGCGGGCAGTCCAGCTTCGTACGTAGAACAGAAGTAGGAGGAGATGGGGCGGGCGATTATGCCGAGTCCCTTCTCCGCCTGGCTGCCGGCTCAAGCCACACTCTCCCGCCAGCAAGAGACCTCGCCTCAACAGGTCAGACGAACCTGCCCTACTTCATAGACTACATATGATGGTGATTCTCCTGACGCGCAGCTTATCTAAGGCTCTTAAGGTACGTACATTGCGTCGGCGTGCCTTTTGACCATCACGGATCTGATGGCTAATGAAATCAGATGCGAGTAACCGGGATACCCCCTTTGCTTGTGATGAGATGACTTGTAGATGAATGAGGATTACTTTCTAAGAGATTAGAAACATAGTAGCTGAATTTGAATTGGTTAATCATCTAGCTATTTATAAGGTCTCGTTATGTGTTATGATCCCGGTTGGGTTTGAGATTCTGGTCCAGAATGAAACCTTCGTTCTACTGAGGCCATATCAAGTGTTGTCGTTGTGTTAAGGTGAACTACACCTTACCATCACAGTTCCAGTAGGCAATGACGAGAGAGTATTTAAATGATTACATTCTCAAATGGTCTGAACTTAGTATAAGATTACTATGTGTGATGAGCTTGATATACGATCATTATGAGTGCTGAACTTGATATGAGATTACTACGTGTGCTGAACTTGATATAAAAATCACTATGAGTGCTGAACTTAAAGTGAGATTACTATGTATGCTGAACTTAGCATGAGACTACCATGTGTACTGAGCTTAATATAAGACTAGCATGTGTGCCGAACTTGATATGAGATCGCTTCGAACGGACGAGCTTGCTAAAGTAATCACTCCCCCCCCCCCCCCCGTCGTCATTCTACATAGGTTACTGCCAAACTTCAGGGCACAACGAGCGTCTATCCTTCCACTGCTTGGAACGCTGGACGGCCGGTGACCCCTTTCTAGATGAGAGAGTGGAGGAGGTAATATCCTCCAAGCTGAGACTTGATTACAAAGCCGCTACCAGCAGTAGAGGAGAAGGGGTTAGGGAAAGATTAATACATCAAAAGGCATTATATTCTATCTTTCTTCTGGACACAAGAAATCATATCAATCCATGGCACGTACCAATGGTAAATCATGGCCTTTGTCATAGAAGTTATGACTATAAGGGAGTCTATATTCCGTGCACCTTCAAGCCAAGTCGAGATTCTGGGCAGTAAGCATGTGATTATGTTGATCGACCAAAGCCGCCATAGTAGCTAGACAGACTGATAGAGATAGTCAGGTTGGTTCATTGGAATTGACAAAGGCCATGACTACTTATAAGTGCATTATGCATGTTCCTGCAATGTCTTTTTATAGCAATCTGATAAAATCATTGAGGATTTTCTGCATGTGGGATAAAGCTGTCGATTACTGGTCAAATGTCCAAGCTGCTCTTGATGACAGATATGTTGATTCTTGGGGTTATGTCTTCACAGGCTTAAACGATGATGAACTCGAGGACCAACGTACTGCTGCTTCTGCTGGGGATGGTGCTGACGATGACCTTTGTCGAGGCTCAGAGTGAGTGCAAGATGACCTTAGTTGTTGGTAGTTCTCAAATGATACGTTGAACACGCACACACACACACACACACACACACACACACAATCACATATTCATTCATCTGTTCAGTAATCCATATGTAATTTCATCTTGTGTTAAGGTATAACATTAGGAGTTACTGACCCACTTGTTTGATTTTTAATTAGAGTCATTCCTTTTCTCTCTGCTCTCAAGATTGTTACCAGGGAGCTGATAACGGGTGTCGTTCTCGTGGTGGTTGGTGCCAAAGTGATTTCTTTGGCTGTGGCAAAATAGAAGTGGGAGAAAATAGTCTCTGCCAAGGAGGCTGTATTTGCTGTTCTCAATTACAAGCGGTGGAATGACAGGGAGGTTTCTGAAGCCCCAAGGAGGAGGAGGAGGAGGACGACGACGACGACGACGACGAGGGCGAGGACGAGGGAGACCAACGCCTGCTGCATCTAGACCACCTGCTCCTCCACTAACGTGACTCGACCCCTATTTCCATAATTTGTATTTCTCTGCGGAGAGCGCTACGCGTTAGCCTTCCCCATTGGCCAAAAAGAAAAAAAAAAACAAAGAAATCGTCCGAAGTACTCTTAAGTAAGTAAGTAAGTATGTAAGTTCTTACGTTATTCCCTAACTAAGTTTTAAGGTAGAGAGTCATTGTGAATGTTCTCTGTTATCAACATATACGTCACTGTATGCTGGAGACTCAAAGGCTCAGAGCTCAAAGGTAAGCCTCTCCATACGGAAGGCTTGCCTAGCTCTCAAGCCTTGAATTCATATAAATTTTTACTTATAAATATACTCGCAGACTGCATATGATTTTCAACACTGATTCTTGTAAAGTTCTCCATGTCGGTAGTAACAGCCAAGAAAACAGTGCAAAAAAAAAAAGCAGCTAAAAAAAGAAAAGGCGTCGAGCAAAAATTTCATGTATTTAGAGTAGATCTGACATGTTTAAGTCCAGGGGAAATTATTCAGTATTTCTCTCTTTTTTTTTCACATATATATTCTAAGTGATGAAGTTTGTTGTTAAAAGCTTTTGTGAAAATAAAAGATATAAAACTATTTTCATTCTGTATCATCAAGACCGTCATAAACAAACACCTTTTTGACTGCAAAATGCATAACTCGATTAGAGATTTCGTGTGTGAATCGCATGTGATGACCACTCGCATTAAGGAGGAACGCTCAGACAAACTTGAGGTGTCCGTGTGCCAATCAGTCTGTCTGAGTCCAATCTGCACAATTGGAATAATGATAACTTTACCCACGAAAGATAGATCAGATAAGCAAGTTGAATCAACAGACCAACTTTCGTCTAACGCACACACACACACACACACACACACACACACACGAAGAGGTCTTGCCAAGAGTGAAATCTTTTCCTACAACAGAATCGGGGGAAAAAGATAAGAGGAAAATAACATAAGGTCTCCACTACTGACAGGGAGATATTCCAGGCCATGAAACCTGATTCCAGGAATCGACGAAGAAATCTAAGTGAAAATTTCTCCACTGGAGATCATGTGACCAATGGGGGGAGTTAGGGTATAAACACAGGACGAAAGTGGAAGTCGCCCCTCCTGCTTAACCAGTCTCCCTCTTGCCGCAAGTCTAGCAGTACCGCTGGAAGGTAAAGCTCGCTCAGAACTGTGAGATCCCATTACCTTTGATAACTCCCAGCTTTACTTACTAGAGCTTTCAGGACCGCTAAAGCTTGGCGAATAAATGAGGGGACACTGGTTTATTGACGAGGATTTGTAAAGGAGACTTGAATATCTATATGGATAGTGATGTTAAATGTTTAAGGGTAATGTTATCTTTTTGCCTTGTTATTTTTCCCACCTTCCTCTGACTCTCATTTATAACCACTAGATAATAAGGCATTTATCATTCTGCAGATAGAAGGATGAAGACTACATCTCCAGTTGGTTTTGCATTGTTGGTTATGGTTTTGACACAGGCAGCTACCTTAGCAGAGGGCCGGGGTGAGTAGTAGTAGTAGTAGTAGTAATAGTAGCAATGCCCTCAAAGGCGTACTTAAATGACCTTTCTTTTTTCTTGTGCACTGTTCAGTGACCTTAATGTACTTGTGCGGTGAGCAGTCTTGCTGGAGGATTGTTGGGTGACCTCAGTGCACAGCGAGTCGACTATCGTGAGTGGTCAAACGACGAGGGTATGTGTGGTGGTGATTGCTTGACGTCAGTGCATTGCAAGCTAGTAATATTTGGTGGCTCAACTGCATACGAGAATGACTCTGATCTCTATAGAGCCTGACTCTGGTGCACAGAGATTGAGCTTAAGTTTATCAATATATACATTTATATATACGTTCAACCATACCCAGTATTTCTGTCTTTCAGACGTTTACACAGACCGTGTCACTGACGATGTGGGTCTTGGTGAAACCAAGGGAGGAAGCTGTGTATACCACGGTGGGCGATGCACACTCCCTCATCTGTGCAGAGATCCGATTATATCCGACTGCCCTTCTGGCGTGGTTTGCTGCATTTAACTAGCGCCATCTACGAGTACTCAGTGCTGGGTGTCTCCGTGCCCCTCCTCCTCTTTCACCTTCTTCCTCCCGGCTCCTCTGAAGAGTTTGCCACGAATTCGTGCGTGCCAGACCAGTCCAGTCCTCCACTTCCCTATTGTCAATAATCAAGTCTGTGGGAATAGAATGTTGTTTCCTCTCTCTCTCTCTCTCTCTCTCTCTCTCTCTCTCTCTCTCTCTTTCTCTCTTTTCTTCAGGCGTTCCTCACTCATCCTCCTGAAGAGATCGACCGACGACGCAGTTTTCCAGAGGATATCTTAACCTTTTTGGAATCGTTTGTTATAGTTTTGTTCATAAAGACTGAACGAATGTGTTGCAAGTTTTACTCAGTTCTTCCCGTACTTGTGTTCCCTGAGGATATTCATGAACTCCAGAGGATTTTAAGACTTCAAAGATCATACATTTACCGACATATTCATCTCAAATCTGTACAAGTCAAAGTGTGTACAGAATAGAAATCAAATGACCAGTCTACCGAACTTCAAGAGGGGTAAACGAACGGACGTACAGACGTGAGTAAAACAGTCACTCAAAAAACAATCGTTTATTTCAGGAATTGGTTTACATAAACACTGAATATAGACACTCTATGTGACCGAAGTCTTCTCAGGAAGGAGCAGGCAACACACTTGAAGGAATACAAGTACAACACAAGTGCTGATGGGATTACTTAAGTGTTGCATCATCTCACTCTAAATCATAAGAGTGACATGCAACACACAGACAAGGTAACCTAACCTAACCTAACCTAACCTAACCTAACCTAACCTAGCCAATTGTCAACAATACGTCGCCCTCGTTACAGCAAACATTATATCTGGTACAGCTCCGCTGAGGTTTGCCACATCGGTGGCTTGGCACACATACTTGATGATACCCGCAAGAAGTTTGACCAAAACCTGTTAAAAGGAAGAAATGAAAATTTTTATATCAGTGCAATTATTTCTCTCTCTCTCTCTCTCTCTCAGTGCATGGTTATATGCACTATTATACTCACTAAATATCGTAATATTGTAGATGTCAAATTGATAT
>JAYMFT010160266.1:0-12439 GCA_038088735.1 Panulirus argus | reverse complement strand
TTCATACGTGATAGTGCTGTCGGTAGGGGTCAAACTCGCTGGGTCTCAGCACTTAGGAAAGTCTGGTGGAGGTAGAGAGTGGGGTCATTTGGGGTACGTTATAGAATACCCTTGGCACTGTTTGAGGCATGTTGGATGCCGGTGAGCAAGATACCAGACCTGTCTCTCCTGGTGCACGATGTACTCTACCTGACCTGATGTTATGTGCATGATGTACTGTACCTGACCTAGTGTCATGTGCATCATGTGCTCAGCCTCACCTAGTAATATGTGACACAGTGTTTCTGTTCTCAGGTATGGGACGTGGACCGGAGTGGGGCGGCTCAAGCCTAGGCCTGCCTATTGGTACGTTCCTTCACTCTCGCTGCAACGCTACTGTACTGCTGTAACATAGTACACCCCAACTATACTGCTGTAGTATAGTACACCCCTGCTGTACTGCTGTACTATAGTACACCCTTACTGTACTGCTGTAGTATAATTCACTCCTACTGTATTTCTGTAGTATAGTACACCCAAACTGTACTGCTATAGTATAGTACACCCCTACTGTACTGCTATAGTATAGTACACTCCCACTGTACTACTGTAGTAATGTCCGCCCTGCTGTAATATTATAGTATAGTACAACTCTGCTATATAACTGGTACTGTATTACAGTAGTACAGTACAACCATACTTTACCGCTGTATTCCAGTGCAACCCTACTGAACTGTTATAGTACAGTACAACCCTACTGTACTATAGTGACACTTTATTGTGCTACTGTAGTATAGTGGCAAAGTAATGCAGTTGTACATTCCTACTATACGACATAGATATTGTTCAGTTTGCTGTACATAGTTCAACCTTACTGAGCTAGTATGGTATCACTGTAGCATAGTAGAACTCTCCTGTATTATTGTAGTACAGTATAACCTTAGTGTAATATCACACGACCCTACTGTACTTTGACATACCCATACTGTACGACTGTAATATCGTACAAACCTACTGTTCTGTTGTACTAATGTATAACTGTGCTGTACTATTATAATATGGTACGTCCCTATTTTAATGTATTAGAGTACAAACCTATATACAACTGTACTATAGTACAACCATATTGTATTAATGAAGCAGAGTACAGCCTTACTGTGCTGCTGCTGTATAGGGCACACCTACTGTAGTACTGCACAACCCTACTCTCTTACTGTAGTGTAGTACAACTCTGCTGTATTGAACTACTGTTCTATAGGACAGCCCTCCTGTATCATTATAGTATGGTACACCCTTACTGTACTAATGTAGTATCATACTACCTTTCTGTACTACTGTGGTATAATACAACCCTGCTTTACTATTGTACACCCCTCCTGCATTATTGTAGTACCGTATACCGCTTGTAGATACTTCGTGGAGTCTTTGGGGGTCTTAACCCACCCTAGCCCGGGCTCGGCCCAGACTGCTCGTATGGGTCGTTGGAAGCCGCAGCCCTCAACCCGCATAGCCCATGCCTCCTGGCTGGTCTGTTACACTATGTAGGTTCTTGTCCAGTGCACTCTTAAACTTCTCTACTATGTAACCCACGGTGTTGCTGATGGTAGCTGGCAAAGTATTGAAGAGTCTTCGGCCCCGGATGTGTACGGTGTTATCTCTTTTTGTGCATATCGACTCTGGATTTCAGAGGTTGTATTTTTACAATGTCTGCCATGCCTGTCGTGCCAGTAGGACGTTATTTCCGAATGTGAGTTAGGAACCTTACCTTCTTAGATTTTCCTGGTACCGGTGATTTTATACTTTTCCCGTCTGCGGTACAGGGAGTATAGTCACGGTGATTTCAGTCGTTCCAAGTAATTTACTTTCCCATATTGATATGGGCTGTGAGATATCTGGAGACTTTCTAATCAGCAATTTTGCCCTCCTTGTAGGGTGATGTTACAAAGCAGCAATATTCAGTTCATGAAAAGAATTAGCGCCTTTTTTCTTCTTCTTCTTTTTAGGTCCGCAGGATCCAGCCTACTATCCTTCTGCACGATGCAACGTTGTTTTTTTGTGTTCACAAAAGGTTAGGTCGTTCGACATTATTATTCCAAGGTCTTTCACATTATTCATCTGATTTATGATTGCGTCTGTCTCTTTCCAGTATTGTATTGTTTTTGATTCCTTCATGATCTCCCTTACCGGAGGAATTAAAATCTAGCTCCATTGACAAGCATGTTGTTCTCGGTTGTCCAGTTAAAGATTTCGTTTCTGTCTCTTTGCGGACTTTCGGCATCATGTGTTGGTGTGATTTTCATCCTTATTCTTGTATCATCCGCAAAGGATGATATGGAGATGGGGCTCATGTTTGTGATATTGAGGAACAGGAGGGGTGCAAGTACAGTTTCTTGGTGGACTGAGCTTTTTACTTTAGAGACACTGGAAATGACATGGTTTACAACTGTGTGTTGTGATCTATTAGTTAAAAAGTTGTATATCCATCTCCCTGTTTTACCAGTTATTCCCATATTTTGCATTTTGTGTGCTATGACACTAAGGTTACATTTGCCAAATGTCTTTAGCAAAGTCTGTGTAAATCACGTCAGCATTTCTTTGTTTTCCAGAGCTTCAACAATCCTTTCATAAATTCAGTCAGCTTGCCTCTTAGGACTCTTTAGAAGTTTTTTATGATGTACGAAGTTAATGCTGTCAGTCGACTGTTTTTTGGATTACTTTATTTGCACTTTTGTGCAGTGGGGCGATGTGGTAAGTTTCAGACTCCCGGTAATGATGCCATATTCTAGACTTTATCTCTAAAGGACATTCAGTGCACGTGCTAGAGGTACCTTGCATTTCTTTATGAAGACTGAGTTCCATGAGTCTGGGCCTGGGGCTGAGTGCTTGGGCAAGCTCTCAGTGGCTGAAATCTTGTGTTGAGATGATCATAACTGTTATGGGTACACTTAGGGGATTACTGGTGAAGTAGTCTGTTGGGTCATTTATTTTTAGCTGAATAACAATTCATATTGCCTTTCCAGAATCTCAGTTATCTCTTGGCAGTCGTCTGGACAGTTAACCTTCTGTTTTAAGTAGGCCAGTGGATGTTGCGGTCCTGGCATTGCGTTTTGCATATGAGTAAAAGTATTTTTGGTTATTTGTTGTTTCATTAATGTTTTCACTTCTTTTTCGTGGGTGTCATATGGCATTTTTAGTTTATGCTCCATGTCCGATAATTCACTTGAGAGGTTTTCTTTCCTTTGCTGAGTGAGCTGTGGCTTCTTTAGATGATCTGCAATTCTTTCTCGCCTCCTGTAAAGTGCTCGTCTTACTCGTTCTAACCTAGACCTTTTGTGCTTTCTTGTAGCTGGTTGCATGTTTGCAAGACCAAAGTGGTCATGTAATTTGCACACTTTTCTTGTCTAGGTACTCAGCAGGGTTTGCCGTTGTGTTGCCTATGTCTTATTGATCACATCCTTCCACTTTATCCGTTTACTATTAAAACTAAAGTTACTGAAAACACCTCCACTGTTCCGTGTGTTCTTCCTAGGCGATTTAGCATCCGAGCTTGTTTTTACGTCAGTCAGGTTGTATATGGGGTTTGAGATGGTAATATCACATATTAGGTCTACATTATTTGTAAAGATTAAGTCCGGAATGTTATTTCCTCTGGTTGGTTTAGTTATTTGTTGGCTAAGGGAGAACTTTTCACATAATTTGAATGACTCTTTTCTGCAGCTATTCGTCCGAGCTGCTTTCAGTGTCAGTATTTACCTTTACGATGTTATTTCCCGCATGTCTCTCATTTAATGTGTGGTAAGCTGAATACCCATAAGACAAGTATATTTGGGATTGGGTTTCCGAGGAGATCGGGACATGATTTTATGTTTCATATTTGTCCCATAAATTCATGAGGCCTTGCATCATGTGGTCAGTAGATTAATGCAGTGACCAGGTTTGGGTTTTCAATGTTGACAGCAAGTGCTTCTTCCACATCACTAGAGGAGTTCACAGTTGTTATAAGAGTATCTAATATGCACGTGCAACTCCTTCACATGATCTAATCCTGTGTAGGTTTTAGTTAGGGATCCACACCTCACTGTTCATATGGTTTTTTGTGTGCGTTTCAGTGAAAGCCGCAAATACTGCACATGACTCGTTTAGCAGCCACTTATAAAAGGGATTTTATTTGTTGTGTGACGTCAGTCCCTATATGTTGGTATATATGAAGGACGTTACATGGCTTGTCTCTGTATTGTTTTACGAAGTTAATATGCTCTATTCTACCGAATTTGGCAGAGAGCTTTCAGTTCCCTGACCATTCTGAAGAAGGAAGTCAGTGTCCTTTCCTCCTCTGGTAGTTCTTCTGCTTTGATTTGGTCCTTTGTCTGTCGAAAAAGAACATCTATTTTGATGGGTGCGAGGGATATGTCTCATTATCCCTGATATGTGGTGGTTCTCACAGTGCTCGTGCAAGTTGCGCTTGATCTCTAGTGATTGTTTGCACAATTCTGGATGATAGATTCCCGTACCAGTATTTACCTATCTTCAGACAGTTGAAACATTTTCTAGTGCGTTTAAACTTACATTTTCCCCAGCACGACATGCCAGTCTTGCTATACATAGTTTGCTTTCGCGCAGCGCTACACACATCTTTTCCATCCCCGGATTTGTTGTTCATTTACTGCGTTGTGAGTCACCCTTTCCGTGTCTGTGGCCAGACTGAGAGAGTTTCTTCTTTCTTCCGCCCCAACTCCTTCCGTATCCGAGTCAGCGTTAAAGTCCCTTTCTGCACCCACATCTGTGCTGAACCTTTCCCGGCCCCCACTTCCCCCTTCACCTTCCATACTGGAGTCAGTGTCCCTGTTTCTGTAAACATGTGTCTGTTCACCGCTCCCTGACTTCCACGTACCCCTTCTCCCTCCATACCGAGATCAGCGCCTCTGTCACTTTCTGTGCTCAAGTCTGTGGTTGAAGTTTCCTGACCTCCGCTTTCGACTTGATCATCCACAGTGGCCTTTGCCTCTGTAGCTGTGTCAGAGTCTACTACGTTTACTGCATCACTCTACACTACAGTAATTCCCAATTCTAAACGTAGCTAAGTGTTGTGCTAGGCAGGTGTAGGGGAATGTTGTGCTTGGCAGGTGTAGTGGAGTATTGTGTTTGGCAGGTGTAGGAGAGTATTGTGCTTGGCAGGTGTAGGAGAGTGTTGTGCTTGGCAGGTGTAGAGAAATGTTGTGTTGGACATGTGTAGGGGAGTGTTGTGCTTGGCAAGTGTAAGGGAGTGTTGTGCTTGGCAGGTGTAGGGGAGTGTTGTGCTTGGCAGGGGTAGGGGATTTTTGTGCCAGGCAGGTGTAGGAGAGTGTTGTGCTGGGCAGGTGTAGGAGAGTGATGTGCTAGGCAGATGTAGGGAGTGTTGTGCTTGGCTGATGTAGGAGAGTGTTGTGCTAGGCAGGTGTAGGGGAGTATTGTGCTGGGCAGGTGTAGAAGTGTTGTGCTTGACAGGTGTAGGGGAGTGTTGTGCTTGGCAGGTGTAGGGGAGTGTTGTGTTGGGCAGGTGTAGGGGAGTATTGTGCTGGGCAGGTGTAGGAGAGTGTTGTGCTTGGCAGGTGTAGGAGACCGTTGTGCTGGGCAGGTGTGGGGGAGTGTTGTGCTTGGCAGGTGTAGAGAAATGTTGTGTTGGACAGGTGTAGGGGAGTGTTGTGCTTGGCAGGTGTAGAGGAGTGTTGTACTTGACAGGTGTAGGGGAGTGTTGTGCTGGGCAGGTGTAGGGGAGTGATGTACTGGGTAGGTGTAGGTGAGTGTTGTACTGGGCAGGTGTAGGGGAGTGTTGTGCTTGGCAGGTATAGGTGAGTGTTGTGCTGGGCAGGTGTAGGTGAGTGTTGTGCTGGGCAGGTGTAGGGGAGTGTTGTGTTGAGCAGGTGTAGGTGAGTGTTGTGCTTGACAGGTGTAGGGGAGTGTTGTGCTTGGCAGGTGTAGAGGAGTGTTCTGTTGGGCAGGTGTAGGGGAGTGTTGTGCTGGGCAGGTGTAGGTGAGTGTAGTGCTTGGTAGGTGTAGGGGAGTGTTGTGCTGGGCAAGTGTAGGGGAGTGTTGTGCTGGGAAGGTGTAGGGGAGTGTTGTGCTGGGCAGATGTAGGGGAGTGTTGTGCTGGGCAGTTGTAGGTGAGTGTTGTGCTGGGCAGGTGCAGGGGAGTGTTGTGCTTGGCAGGCGTAGGAGAGTGTTGTGTTGGGCAGGTGTAGGGGAGTGTTGTGCTGGGCAGGTATAGGGGAGTGTTGTGCTGGGTACGTGTAGCGGAGTGTTGTACTTGGCAAGTGTAGGGGAATGTTGTGCTGGGCAGGTGTAATGTTGTGCTTGGCAGGTGTAGGTGAGTTGTGCTTGGCAGGTGTAAGGGAGTGTTGTGCAGGGCAGGTATAGGGGAGTGTTGTGCTGGGCAGATGTAGGGGAGTGTTGTGCTTGGCAGGTGTAGGTGAGTGTTGTGCTTGGCAGGTGTAGGTGAGTGTTGTTCTTGGTAGGTGTAGGGGAGTGTTATGTTTGGCAGGTGAAGGGGAGTGTTCTGTTGGGCAGATGTAGGGGTGTTGTGCTGGGTAGGTGTAGGGGAGTGTTGTGCTTGGCAGGTTTTGGGGAGTGTTGTGTTGGGTAGGTGTAGGCGAGTGTTGTGCTGGGCAGGTGTAGGGGAGTGTTGTGCTGGGCAGTTGTAGGTGAGTGTTGTGCTTGGCAGGTGTAGGGGAGTGTTCTGTTGGGCAGATGTAGGGGAGTGTTGTGCTGGGTAGGTGTAGGGGAGTGTTGTGCTTGGCAGGTGTAGGTGAGTGTTGTGCTTGGCAGGTGTAGAGGAGTGTTGTGCTTGGCAGGTGTAGAGGAGTATTGTGCTTGGCAAGAGTAGGGGTGTTGTGTTTGGCAGGTGTATATGAGTGTTGTGTTGGGCAGGTGTAGGGGTGTTGTGCTGGATAGGTGTAGGGGAGTGTTGTGCTTGGCAGGTGTAGGTTAGTGTTGTGCTGGGCAGGTGTAGGGGAGTGTTGTGTTGGCAAGTGTAGGGGAGTATTGTGCTTGGCAGGTGTAGGTGAGTGTTGTGCTTGGCAGGTGTAGGGGAGTGTTGTGCTAGGAAGGTGTAGGGGAGTGTTGTGCTGGGCAGGTGTACGAGTGTTGTGCTTGGTAGGTGTAGGGGAGTGTTGTGCTTGGCAGGTGTAGGGGAGTGTTGTGCTTGGCAGGTGTAGGGTAGTGTTGTGCTGGGCAGGTGTAGGGTAGTGTTGTGTTGGGCATGTGTAGGGGAGTGTTGTGCTGGGTAGATGTAGGGGATTTTTGTGCTGGGCAGGTGTAGGTGAGTGTTGTGCTGGGTAGGTGTAGGGGAGTGGTGTGCTTGGCAGGTGTAGGTGAGTGTTGTGCTTGGCAGGTGTAGGTGAGTTTTGTACTTGGCAGGTGTAGGGAAATGTTGTGCTAGGCAGGTGTAGGTGAGTGTTGTGCTGGGCAGGTATAGGGGAGTGTTGTGCTGGGCAGGTGTAGGTGACCTGCCAAACATTGCATGTTATATGGACGGTAAGGTAAGGTGCCAGACTCAGCTGCAGCATTAGACCTGCCAAATATTGCTCGGGCGGTGACGTCCACCATGAACATGGCTTACAACATTTGTGTCCATTGTGATAGCCCATTATGTCTCTCCACAGCGGACGCGCGATCAGTCAGCACGGGGACGTTGAACGCTTTCGTGAGGGCTCTGCAGCTGTCTGAGTCAGCGGCCTCCACCACCCCCGCCACCAAGCCACCCACCAGGTTCAGGTTCCAGACTTCCCGGCCCAGCAACGGCAGAACCTCTTCACGTATCACCTACATTCCTCAGGTACTGCTATACCCCCGTAATGCTTTACTTGCCTTATCCAGGTACTGCTGTACCCGGTAATGACCTACCTGCCCTATTTAGGTACTTTTGCAGCCCCATACTGTCCTACCTTCCTCACTTAGATACTGCTTCACCCACGTACTGCCCAACCAGAGTCATCCAGGTGCAGACCCACCTGCAACACCCAGGCACTGCCCCACCTGCCACAACCAGGCACTGCCCCACCTGCCACACCAAGGTACTGCTCCACTTGCAACACCCAGGTATAGCCCCACTTACAGCATCCAGGTACTTCCCCAACTCCCACACCCAGGCACTGCCCCACCTACCATACCCAGATACTGCCTCTTTTACCACACCCAGGCACTGTTCCACCTGCCCCACCTGCTACACCCAGGCACTGCCCCATCTGCCATACCCAGGTATTGCCTCACCTGCCACACCCAGGCACTGCCCCACCTGCCACACCCAGACACTGCCCCATCTGCCACACCCAGGCACTACCCCACCTGCCACACCAAGGCACTGCCCCATCTGCCACACTCAGGCACTGCCTCACCTGCCACACCCAGGTACTGCCCCACCTAGGCACTACCCTACCTGCCTTACCCAGGACCTGCCCCACCTGCCACACCCAGGCATTGCCACACACAGGCACTGCCCCACCTGCCACACCCAGGTACTGTCCCACCTGCCACACCCAGGTACTGCCCCACCTGCCACACCCAGGCACTGCCCCACCTGCCACACCCAGGCACTGCCCCACATGCCATACCCAGATACTGCCCCATTTACCACACCCAGGCACTGCCCCACCTGCCACACCCAGTCACTGCCCCACCTGCCACACCCAGGCACTGCCCCACCTGCCGCAAACAGGCACTGCCTCATCTGCCACACCCAGGCACTGCCTCACCTGCCACACCCAGGTACTGCCCCACCTGCAATACCCAGGTACAGCCCCACTTGCAATACACAGGCACTGCCCCATCTACCACACCCAGGTACTGCCTCAATTACCACACCCAGGCACTGCCCCACCTGCCGCACCCAGGCACTGCCCCATGTCATACATAGGTATTGCCTCACCTGCCACACCCAGGAACTGCCCCATCTGCCACACTCAGGCACTGCCCCACCTGCCATACCTAGATACTGCCCCATTTACCACACCTAGGCACTGCCCCACTTGCCACAACCAGGCACTGCTCCACCTGCCACGCCCAGGCACTGCCCCATCTACCATACCCAGATTGCCTCACCTGCCACACCCAGGCATTGCCCCACCTGCCACACCCAGGCACTGCCCCATCTCCTACACCCAGGCACTTCCTCACCTGCAACACCAAGGCAATATCTCACCTGCCCCACCCAGGTACTGTCCCACTTGCCACACCCAGGCACTGCTCCACCTGCTACATCCAGACACTGCCCCACCTGCCACACCCAGGCACTGCCCCACCTGCCACACTCAGGTACTGCCCCACCTGCCATACCCAGATACTGCCCCATTTACCATACCCAGGCACTGTCCCACCTGCCACACCCAGATTTTGCCTCACCTGCCACACCCAGGCACTGCCCCACCTGCCATACCCAGATACTGCCCCATTTACCACATCCAGGCACTACCCCACCTGCCACACCCAGGCACTGTCCCACCTGCCTCAACCAGGCACTGCCCTACCTGCCCCACGCAGACACTGCCTCACCTGCCACACCCAGGCACTGCCCCACCTGCCACACTCAGGTGCTGCCCTACCTGCCATACCCAGATACTGCCCCATTTACCACATCCAGGCAGTGCCCCACCTGCCACACCCAGGCACTGCCCCATCTGCTACACCCAGGCACTTCCCCACCTGCAACACCCAGGCACTTCCTCACCTGCCACACCATGGTAATGCCTCACTTGCCCCACCCAGGCCCTGTCCCACCTGCCACACCCAGGCACTACCCCACCTGCCACACACAGGCACTACCCCACCTGCCACACCCAGATGCTGCCCCATTTACCACACCCAGGTACTGCCTCACCTGCCATACCCAGATACTGCCCCATTTACCACACCCAGGCACTGCCCCACCTGCCACACCCAGGTACTGCCCCACCTGCCATACCTAGATACTGCCCCATTTACCACACCCAGGCACTGTCCCACCTGCCACACCCAGGCACTGCCCCATCTGCCACATCCAGGCACTGTCCCACCTGCCACACCCAGGCACTGTCCCACCTGCCACACTCAGGCACTGCCTTACCTGCCACACCCAGGTATTGCCTCACCTGCTACACCCAGGCAGTGTCCCACCTGCCACACCCAGGCACTGCCACACCTAGGCACTGCCCCAACTGCCACACCCAGGCACTGCCCCACCTGCAACCCCAGGTACTGCCCCACTTACCACACCCAGGTACTGTCCCACCTGCCACACCCAGGTATTGCCCCACTTACCACACCCAGGTACTGGCCCTCTTGCCACACCCAGGTATTGCTTCACTTACCACACCCAGGTATTGCCTCACTTGCAATACCCAGGTACTGCCTTACCTGCCACACCCAGGTACAGCCCCACCTACAACACCCAGATACTGCTCCCCTTGCAACACCTAGGTACTGCCCTACCTACAACACCCAGATACAGCCCCATCTACCATGCTCACGTACTGCTTCACTTACCACAAACAGGTACTGACCCCCATACCACAACCAGGTGTTGCCACACCTGAACATGCACTGCCATACCTGCAGCAACTGCAGCATTGAGGTACTGCCCCATTTCCAAACCTGGGTACTGCCCTACCTAGTAGATACCTCATGGAGTCTTTGTGGTCTTCACCCCCCATAGCCCGGGCTGGGCCCAGCTGCTGGATTAGGTTGTTGGTCGCCCAGACTCTTGGAAGCTGTAGCCCTCAGGCACACATATCCCCCACAGCCTGGCTGAACTTTTCTACCATCAGTAAAAGTCAAGTCAGCACACCTTCTTTTTGTGAAAATGCACTTGGCTCATCAAAGAACAACTTTACAGTAATTTCAGGCAGAAATGAAAGCAGAGTGGTTTCTAGGGAGGAGTAGAGTTTCATGTTCCATTATGCACCGTCCTTGATGTGACAGACATCAGAGCAGGAGCGATCTAACCATAATTAAGGATAAAGAGATTTGGTAGAAGATAGGATGTAGGCCTCCATCCCAGCCAAGATAACGCCTGCTATTCATTCAGCATAACGTGAGGCATTCCGACAAGAGAAGCAGTACCCATCCCAGAGAAAGGCAATAAAGAAACTGTGCAGGGACAACCACTGAGCTCTCCTAGACTGACAAGTTGGTATTTTGAGGAGGGAATAGAAGATGGGCAAGACGAATTAGAATTAATGGAATTAAGATTGTGGTTAGAGGACCCTAAAGTGGCAGAAATAGTATATGTCTAGTGGGAAGGTTCAGAGGATGAAAAGAGGTCATGTGTTAGAAGAGTGGTCGTAACAGTCGGGAACACAGGTAAGGTGTTTAATTAATTGTTCTGGATTGTTATGTAGAAAAAAAAAGGATTGGCTCCTCCAGGATTGTTATGGTTAGAGCCTAACTAGTCTTTGTTGTGTACATGAAAATCCCCAACATAGAGGATCTCAGCACAAGAATGTGAAGAGAGCAGAGCTTCATGGTAAAAAGTCAAATAGTCGAAGAGTTATGCATAGTTTGAGGAATTAGGGGGAGGTGGAGGGAGAATAAATGAAATACAAAAGCAAGGTAATAGAAGGTAGAGAGATTTTCAGCCAGATGGCATCAAGATTAGGAGACTCAAGATCCACGATGCAAGCAATAGGTGTTTTAGTACTACAGACGGCAGAAAGTCTACCCTTGGAGTAGAAACAACAGAGATAATAGCTAGAAATCTGAAAGTGTAAGGAGAAACAGCCTTGGACACTTGGTTTCAGAAAGAAGTAAAAGATCCGGGGAGAAGGTAATCAGATGGTGTTTGACAAAGGGAATATAGGAAATAAGACCGTGAATGTTGCAGAAATGTATACAAAAAGAACTAGGTCTAGGAGCTGTAGCTATGGAAGTGGGGTGGATCCCAGTCAAATGAAGGGGGTCAAGTTGCCCACCTGCTACTGAAACCACACTCCTAAGAAAAACACAAGTCACATTTTCCAATTTACACTTTGGACATCGCCCATCTCCACATTAATAAAACCAGTGATTCAGCACACACTAGGATCCTTCATGTCCACCTTGCAACTACCTCAGTGAACACACAGAATACTTACTGCTTAGTTGCCATGCACTATCCCTCACATACAGTATCACTCATGCTTTATGACCTATGGTCTTGCCCGATGGGAGTGGCCAGCTTTCTGAGTGTTACAGGTGCCCTGTAAAGAGAAAATAGACTTCAGGGGCAGAAGATTATTAAGTAGGTTCCTATCTTTCTAGAAAATTTTCTTCCAGTACCTCATTCCTATATGGCTGTCCCGGTTAATGCATTCTTCAGGTTCCTCAGGTGAAATGTTGGAGATACAAGAGATTAGGAGGTGTTGCAGCTCCCTAATGAAAGTGACATGAGGAATATACTCAACAGAGATTATATATATATATATATATATATATATATATATATATATATATATATATATATATATATATATATATT
>JAYMFT010160255.1:0-12440 GCA_038088735.1 Panulirus argus | reverse complement strand
TATTTTTTTTTTTATCTTTTTTTTTTTTTTTTTTTTTTTTTTTTTTTTTTTTTCCCTGAGCCAGGAACCCATTTATCAACCAACCCTTCAGGTGGATGAACAGCTGGATTGCCTGTGGACTGACTGCTGTAACCACGATTTGAACCTATGTGCTCGATCTTGGGTAGCCCGTGAATGTGTCAGGGTCGAGAATGCTAACCGCTACACCACGGAAGTCCATATTTTCTTTAAAGTTCATTGTTACTCTCTTTTCCCATTCCTCCTTTGATCTCTTTTTCAACTTGTGTATTTTAACATTTTGCTCTCTCATGTACTTTTGGTTACTTGCACTTTTTCCACATAGATAACAACTATATACATCTGTCTTTTGTGTAACTTAAGATTCACTTTCTCATTCCATCTCTCTTTAATCTTTCTCACACATACGCATCCCTCCTGCATGCCATACACTTCAGTTTCACAGTATCTGATGCCATACACTTCACCTGTACAATAACTAATTCCCCAAATACCTTTCTTTTCTTTAGTTTGAATTAATTTCTCCCAATTCCAATTTTCAGTCAATATCTTGTGATATATGGTGATATGTACATGAATATACATGTATATGCATGTATGTATATATATGTGTATATGAGTGGATGGGTCTTTTTTCGTCTGTTTCCTGGCACTACCTTGCTAACGCAGGAAACTGTGATCAAGTATTATAAGGACGAGAATGATAATAATAATAGAAATAATCTGATATCTGTGCACACTTATGATTTTTACTTCTTACGTATACTTGTCATTTCTCCTTTTCCTAAACCCACTACCAGCTTCTGCTTTTACCTCCTCTTAGAATTGATTACACTTTTCACCTACTCCACCTCTCAGCATGTCTCATCCATACCTGTATTTTGCACAGCTGTCATTTGATTTATTAGTTCTCATTGACCCCCCCAGATCAACTCACCTCACATGCTCATGCATGCTTCTTTTCTTGAATGGCATATTCTGTTGTGTATTTCATCACTTATTGCATCAGGCTTTTCCAGTATTCATTTACACTAGGGACTCCATACTCCAAGATTTTACTCTTTGTTGCCATATTCATCCACCCTTGCACTTAGATTTCTTAGCCCTCTGATATGATTCCTTGCATTAGTACTGCCAAAAGACTTACACATTTCTTCTGAAAAGCATTTCTAAGTTCTTTACTCATAACACTTCCTTGGTATAACTGCAACAGTTACCCACCTCTCCTATTTAACTGACATACAATCCATATTGACCTTGATCCCAGTTCCATACACTCAACACAGTCCCACAGTTAATTCTTCATCAGAAGTGCTGCCCATTTCCTTGCTTTTTCCTCTTGAACAGTCTTGATCACTCTGCACCCTTACTCATCATTGGATTGCTCAGCCAGGTTTCTCTTGTTAAACACAGCACCAGTCTCTCCCTTGTTTTCGTCCTGGTTGTAACCAAACACATTCTGACAATCATCCTTGAGCCTTTGAGGAAAAATCCTCACTTGGCTTCTGTGTCTGTTCTCAATTTCAGAAAGTGGTGATACAGAAGAGAATTGGTCCCTGCTACTGCCCCTCTTAGTCACCTTCTGTGGCACACCAGAGATATCTAGGCAATACTTTCTCTTCTCCCTCTGTCCTTAGGGATGGGTATAAAGAATTTTTGTATAAAGTTATGAATATATAATTGCTGTATTTCTGTTTTCAGATTAATGATGGAACGTATCAAGTGGGCAGAGGAATCAAGGTCCAAAGATGCTGATATAGAACCAAAATGCCAATTAGTTTGGGAAGGGATTGTTCCAGAAAGAAGCTTTGTTGAGGTGAGATGATGATGTATTTTTTTTTTACTTTTTACCCTTTTTGTGGAGAAAGGTTGATGGGTGTGAGAATTAGAAAGAAAGCAGATTTAGAAATACAACTTGTACACTGTAGCTTATAGAGGTTTCTTCCATTGCTAGGAATGTGTGGGGAAAAAAATTTTACTTTTGTCAGTACCCCTACAAAAGACATACCCCTATGTTGACCCTGTAGAAAATATGTTGATTATTTGATGTCCTTAGTTCTTTGGAAGAATGTGTATAATATGTATCATTTGGTGAGGAATATGAAGAAACAAATGACTTACACAGAGTGATTTTTGCAGGATTACAATTGAAAATGGGAGGCAACCCTATTGAACTTTTACCTGAGGCAGAAATTATGAAACAGTTCCACCAAATTTTCTCTTCATGTAATTCTGTGATTTTGTAGATGACAGGTAAAGAACTAGAATATTTCCAAAGGAAAAGCATTCCAATATCATCCCCACATGTGCTAGCCATATGATGTACTCACATTTATTTGTATTGTGAACTGTATGATGTTTCTTCTAATATTCATATTTTTTGCTGTCAGTGGTGTGCTTGTGTATGAAATTTTTGTTTAGTGTTTCATATAAAGAAACAAACCCTGCAGTATCCTCCCCTCACTTACCAGCCAGTTTCCTTCACCCTGAATGTTAGTGTGAAAAATATAATATTTTTATGCATATTTATTATGTTTAATATATATCACTGTATCTTTACATGAAATATAAGTACAGTTGGAAAGCAAGCTTATTAGAAAGAAAGAAACATCATCTTTTGTGTTTTGTTGGTTTATCAGGCGCTGTCATACATGTCATCCACACCCCATGTGGGTGCCCCATTAGCATTGACTCTGGCCAATACAAAGATAATGACATTTTCTGTATATTTCTGTTACTTTTGAATTTCTGTTACTTTTAAATGGTGGTCCTTTTTTTTTTTTTTTTTTTTTTTTTTTTTTTTTTTTTTTTTTTTACTACTACTACTACTACTATGTGATGGGATTTCTGGACCATTCCATCTGTTCAAGGATGAAACAGCTGGAGAGTTAGCCTTGACTTAACGGATATTTACTGGTACTTTACACATAATCCCAGAATGAGGAAGTTTTTGGTATTCAGAAATGTTACCCAGACCCGGCAGTTCAAGGTGATGCCCATTGGCTTACTCATAGCCTCAAAATTTTAATGAAGAGGATTTCTTACATTCCATAGTTCTGGTGTACCTCAATAACTTTTGGTTAGTCTCTGTCTCAAAAGAAGAATGTGCCAGACATGACCTTTTGAGTCCTGAGCATCTTTCAAACAGTGGGTATTATTATCGATGTAGACAGGTCCTGCTTGGTTCCTGTTCTTAACTTTATATGATTAGGGATAGATTAGAATTTTCAAACAGGCTCTCTCCTCATAAATCAAGCAGATTTTTCAGACAAATTACTTTGTCAAAACCCCTTGTAGCAAACAGTTAAATGGTGATCCTCTAAATTATTTATATACTTGTCTCAAATGAAGTTTTGCACAAGTTTAGTAACTATGTACATTAAGTTAATTAGATGATGATATCTACATTAAGTTAATTAGATGCTGATATCTAGGCAGGGACTTGCTATATTTTTTTTAAATATTGGTGTTGCAGTGGCAAACTTTTAATCTACTGCAACTTTGTGGCAGATGACCTATTCAGAAGAGAGGTAAAGGGCTTGGCTTTCTGCCTGGCTTTTAACTTCTTTTTGTTGTTCTCAGATCCTACTTATTAACCCTTACACATTGGCAGTTCTAATATTCAGAGACACTCTGTGTGGATTTCTCTCATATGGTAAGAAAAACGTCTCCATAAATTTATTATTACAGTTAACCAGAATATACTTTTCCAGATATATATGATGTACTTCTCTACCTTACATCTGCTGTTCATCCTTTGATTTATGCTGCTCTGCTTCCAGCCATATGATGTACTCAGGGTGTATCCTCCCTTCCTGTATTACTTTCCAGAAGGAACAGAGCAGGGAGCCAAGTCAGAAAATTTTCCTCAAAGGCTCTGTCATCTGTTCTTGACGCTACTTCGCTCACAGAGGAAATAGCAAGCATGTATGAGATAGTGAGATGTTTTCTTTTTGTTAATGTTTTTTCCCAAATATGATTACAAAGCTTTTTATTTTTTCAATTAATATCAATTACGTTGAGTGACACACCTTTATAAGTTATTACATATTGTGAGGATGCAAATCTCTTACAGGCTTTGTTAACATCACCATTTGTCCAGTGTATGGAACAGTTTATGGAAAAAATTTAGACTGTATTGTCAGGAGACAGTATGGGATACCACTACATGCATTAAGGACTGTATGTATGCACCCCAGCTGCAGTGAAGGAAAAGATTACTGAGATGCATTACAAGCTGCAGTGAAGGAAAAGATTACTGAGATGCATATACCTCAACTGCAGTGAATATAAAAAATTACTGGGGCGTATATCCCCTTACCATAGAGAAAGGGTTTAGCCCTCCCTTTTTAATAATTTCTTTTCCATTTGATGCTGATATTATACAGTATCTTGAATGCGGATGTCAGTATGTTGCAAAGTGCTCTCTTCTCCTCTTAGTAGCAGGACTTGATCTGGGTAAATACTGACAAAAATTGTATATAAGATCTTTGCCATGGTATTGTTACCTTGAACCATTTGGATTAATTGGCTGGGTATGGCTCTCTTGCTTTTATTATTTATTTATTTTATTATACTTGATCACTGTTTCCCGCGTAACTGTAAAATTCTTTAGGGTTTCTTTTTCTGTTCTCTGTTATAAACTCTTCATGTTGATGTTTAACTGGACGTATAAATTTTTTAGCTTTTTCTCCTTTTTCTTGGACAGTAGGCAGTTCTGTATTTCATTGCTCTGCCATTTGGCATACCTCCGGAAAATGACTGTCAGCTATGCATTAGCACTTGTGTTCTTCCTAATTGTTTGAATGTTATTGAAAATTATCCAATCGACATCTCCATCCTTTTCACTGACAGTGTCATGCCAGTTTATCCTGTAAAGCTTTCCTCCCATGCCTTTCAGTGGGTTAATTTATTAATTGGTTTGATGGGTATTGAATACTTCTTTTCAGTGATTATTATTATCCAAATAACTTTTCTCTTTCAGATGCAGTTCAAAGCATGCCCTACAGAATCCTTTGCAAGAGACCATTTTAAGAAGCATGGAGTAGAACACTACTGGGATTTATCATATGGGAAGAAAATTCTTGAAGAGGCTGATAGTGGTGTTTAAAACTGTGATAATTGTGGAATTAGCATATAATCATGAAAAAGAGATATATATATATTTGCTAAAATAACTATTTATTGAAGTTATGAATTGTATTTATTTAACTCATTTAACTTGTTCTTATGGTTTGCATTTACTATTGTATGCAGAAACTAGTATAACAAAATTGTCACGAAAAACACTTTATATAATTTCCTTCTCTTCCCAAGACATTTGTCTCTTCCAGATGTTTCTAGATAGTTGATTAGAGGTGTATCTATGATTGAAAGACTCTGCATCAAATGAAATCATAGATTATAAATGCAAAAATAAGTTATATGAGCTTGCTTCCATATTGAAAGTCTGTTATGAATTCCATATTGAAAGTCTGTTATGAGTTCAGGCAGATTGATTTGAAGAGTGGACATGGTTGACCATTACCTTTTTTTTATCATGTGCATTTGTATCAGGCTCTATAAAAGAATTAATATGAAAAGATGAAAGAAAATTTTCTCGCGAAACTCTCATCACTTTAATTCTAAACCTACTTGGTACTGTACTGTAAAATTAAATAATCTTTGGAAATGAAATAATATCTGTGTGAATTTTTGCAGGAACAGTCATGAAAGAGTTATGTTGTAAGGGATATATTTAAGGCACAACAATTACAGCAAATTTTAACAGATGGGTAGATTTTGCCAGTGCTTTTTGAGCATAGGAGCTGCTGTATGGAAACTAGTATTATTTAACTGATGATAACCAGTATATGTATGAAGTCTTGATGTACTGCTGTATGAATTGTACATATTTTTATAATCAGGATGGCAAGTCTACACCAGGAAATTAGCATCTTTGCTCTTTTACCTACATGTGAAGTAGGGCTGGACACCCCAGTTCTGCAAAAATTATTCTCGTAACAGGTGGATGTATGCGCTTGATCCACCCCATGTCAATGGGAATGGAGTAAATGTTAATAGATAGATAGATTTTTATAATTCTGTAATTTTTGCGGGTACTATTGATATTTTGATATTACTTGCAGTTTTGATGCTGTCATGAATGCAGGAGTGTCTGTTAAACTTTCTTTTAGGAGTTGACCAAAGGATGACTTCTCTTTAAACTAAGTCCAACAAGTAAAATTTGCATTTTGATTTTATGTACAGCTATACTCTGTGAACTGGATTATACTTCTTGTGTTTGTCATGACATGAAAATCTAAAATTTAAGATGACTCCAAATATTTTGACTTTCATGCTAATGTAATTACTTGATCAGTTGGCAGTGGATATGAAGGTTAATTTAAACAAAGTGAAACTGAGTGTCTGTAAGTCCCCAATGTATATAAGAATTTTGTACCTTATTTTCTGACATTTATTCCATAAATAGTTAAATCAGGTGTTTTCATGTACTTTGAAAACTTTATGGTGAATTACTAGAGCTTTGTAATAAGTGTAAAATGATTTTTTTAGTTCTAATAGAAAATGTATGAAAATATCACAACTGCTTTGGAAAAAATCCTAAAAAGACTACGATACAGAACATTAAAGGCTAAATGTAATGTCTCTGTATTACTGGTAAATATGATTACTTTTAAGAGGTATGAATCCCTAGAGTGTGCTGAATTTTCCTCTTAAAAAGGCAGTGATAAGCTAGATTGATATGAGTTGATGCAGATGGTTGCAGAATTGAATTATCATGAACATTAGATTGTTGAAGTACATTAACACTGTATGTTTATCTTTCCTTATCTCTGATGCCCATTCCCTTCAGAAATGCCTATCAAGGGTGTGGCCATAGCAAAAATGTCTCCACTTATCCCTGTCCTTACCTGCCTCCCTTGCATACACCATTTCTCTTTCTCCAGTACTCCTCTATTTTCCCCATTTCACAGGTGGTCTTCCTCTCACTCCAACCCCTTTAATTGTACCATCACACTCTCTCCTTGTAAACTCCCTATCTTGCATTCTTTCCACATGCTCGAACCACTTCAGAGTATTATGTTTCACTACACTACCACTCCACAATTCAGTCCCTTTGCATTCCCTGCCATACCACATCACTCATACACCCCCCTCATTACTTTCTTCATCCCATCTAGCCATGCCACATACTTTTCTCAAATAACTCATTTCCACAGCCTCGTTTCTTGACCTCTATGACTCATCCCATTTCCATATTTTAGCTGCATAGGTCTGAATTGGGAGAACTATGCTACCCTGTAGTGCTCACTTCCTTATCTTCTCTTCTTTATCACCAAATTCACTCAAGATAGCTCCCACATACTTAAATTCTGTCACTTCTTCCAGTCTTTCTCCCACTACAAAGAAAAAATGTTGGATTTATGTCTGGTAAGTTAGATAAAATTCCTTATAGTAACATCATGCAGCCATGATGTAGAATCACTTTCACCAGGAACTTCTTATCCTCCTCCATTTATGCTTGCATGCATGCCTGATTCTATTTAGTATGTTCATAGATGGGATGGTGAGGGAGGTAAATGAGAGGATCTTGTTGCCAGGAGTAGTTCTTCAGTGTGATAGGGGTTGTGGAGCATGGGAAGTAAACAAATTTCAGTTTGTAGATGATGCAGCTCTGGTTGCAGACTCCAGAGAGAAAGTCCAGAAGCTGGAGTGTGTAAGAAAGGAGAAAGTATAGAGTTTGAGGAGAGTAACTCCTCAGTTGTATGGGAGAGTCATGGTCAGGGGTGGTCACATGCACAGAGCATGAGACCAGATTGGAACAGTGTAGTTTCAGGAGTAATAGAGGATGTATGGATCAGGTCTTTGCATTAAAGAATGTTGGTAAGAAATATTTAGAGAAGCAGAAGGAATTTTATGTGGCACTTATGGATCTGGAGAAAGAATGTAATAGGGTTGATAAAGATGCATTGTGGAAGATGATGTGAATATATGGTATGGGAGGAAAGCTATAAGAAGCAGTGAGTTTTTATTAAGAAGTAAGGCATGTAAGCCAGGATGTAAAGAGTGGGAGGAAATGGTTCTAGGTGAAGGTGGGTCTGTGGCAGGGGTGTATGAGATCACCATGGCAGTTTATATTGTTTATGGATGAAGTAGTAAGGGATGCAAATGCAAGTGTCTTGGAGAGAGGGGGCAGGTGAGGGGCTTGGAAGGGAGTCGGTTGTTGTTTGCTAATGACATAGCAATGGTGGCAGATTTGACAGAAACTGCAGAAGTTGGTGTCTGAGTTTGAGAGAGTGAGTGAAAGGAGGAAGGCAAGAGTAAATGTGAATAAAGCATGGTTATTAGGTTTAGTGATGTAGAGAGACAGGTTAGTTGGGATATGAGTTTGATTGGAGAAAACTTGGTAGAAATAGAGTGTTTTAGATACCTAGAAGTGGACATGGCAGCAGATAGAACCTTGAAAGTGTAGGTGAGTCACTGGATTAGTAAGTGGGTAAAGGTTCTGGGAGTAATGAGGAATATGTGGAACGAGAGGTTGCTATCTTGGAGGGAGAAAATTGGTATGTTTGAAGACAGTATAGTTGCCCCACTGATGTAGTACAGATGAGAGGCATGGGCAGTAGAAGACAACATACAGAAGAGGGTGCATGTGATAGCAATGAAGTGTTCACGGACGATATGTTGTGTGAGGAGGGGTGATTAAGCAAATGATGTTAGGTTAAGAGAGAGGTGTTGTAATAAGAAGAGTAAGTTTGAGAGAACTGAAGAGAGTGTGATAAAATGTTGTGGGTATATGAAGAGAATGAGTGAGGAGAGGTTGCCAAAGACGATATATGTGTCAGAAGTGGAGGGGACAGAGAGAAGGGGATGATCTAATTGGAGATGAAAGGATGCAGTGAAACATATTTAGAATGCCCAGGGCCTGAACATGCAGGAGGGTGAAAGATGTGCATGGGATAGAGTGAATTGGAGCAATGTTGTGTACATTGTACATGCTGTCAGAGGATTGAACTGGGGTATATGACACAGCTGGCAGAAATTATGGAAAGGTCTTTGAGGACTGTAGTTTTGTTGCATTACTCGTAATAGCAAGAGAATGGGATGTGAGTGAGGGAGGCCTTTTCTTCGTCTTTTCTTGGCACTACCTTTGTAAGGCAAGAAATGGTGAACCAGTATAAAAGAAAGAAAGGTGAATGAAAGTAAGATAGAGATGCAGCAAGAGGAGAGGAGGAGTAAAAATTTGTTGGTTTAAATTTAAATGGGAAGGACTTGTAGGAAATTGTGTGGTATCAGGACTTAGGAGCGAATGTGGCAGAGGATGGAATATAGGGGCTGAAGTGAGTCGTTAGGTTCTGATTTATTAATGAATATGTGGAAAGAGTCATTGGGTGTGTCTGAAGGTATATTAGTTCCCAGTTTTATAGAATTTGGGCCATGAATACAAAAGAAAGGAAAAGGTTAAACTTGGAAATGAAATGCCTAAAAACGATGTGTGACATGATGAAGGTAGATTGTGAAAGAATGGAAGAACCAGAGAGTTGTGTGGTAGTAAGCATAGTTTGATTGGGATGGCCAAACAGGTTTTGCAGAAATAGTTTGGGCATATGGCTAGGATGAGTAAAGAAAGATTGACTAAGAGGAACTATACATCAAAATTGAAGGGAGCAGAAAGGGAAACCCTAGAAGATGGAAAGTTGGGGCACAGGAGGATCTGAGGTATTAGCACCTAAACATTAAAGAGAGTGAGAGGCATGCATGAAATAGAATGAATTAGATTGATGTGATATATGGGTTGTAATGGGCTGAACCAGCTTATTTGTATTGGTTAAAATAGACTAAAAAGTAACTTATGGGGCATGGCTGTGAATGGTAGTCACTGGTTTGGTACATTATATACAGCATTTAGAGATTGAATGTAGGGCTATTGTTCATTTTTTCCAGAAGCCAACTTGCTATGGTGGGAAAATCGGTCAGGTATTAAAAAGTTATGGCTTTAGCACAGTGAATTGTATATTCATGTAAAAGTACATTTTATGAAAGCTTGCTTTTTGATCAGCTTCCTGGCAGGCATAAAGCTTGTCATTAAGACCTTTGTCCTCCACTTTGGTATGCACACACACACCCTGGTCTTGATTAGTTTTTATTATGCTTTACAGGATGTGTTCGTTTAGGGTTTTATTAACTTCCTCCCTGTATCTCTTCTATGGTTTACCTCAGGTTTATATGCAAGCTGGGAGCTGAATCCTCCTCCTCTTGGCACACCTTACCTTCAGCCTTGATGATATCAGTTCAGGAGAAAATGGTGGAACACACCTGCAAATGACTGTTGTGAAGTGATTTATGAATGTAATAACCAAATCATGCTTCTAATTGTGTCCTTTCTTGATCATGTAGTACATACCTTGTCCTTAGCACCTTGCATATGTATGTAAATTAGAACACACACTACACACACTCTTTGCTTGCTTAGTCCTAAACTTCAGTAATTGCTGTGGGTATAAAAACTTTTATGAGTTTCTCATAATTCTTTATACCTGATTGCTTTTCATGCTGTAGCAAAGTAGCACCAAGAAGAAACAAACAATTTACAAGGTTATATTAGTGTGTTTACTTAACCAGAAAGGAGACATCCCCACTGAACTCATGCTTGTGGAAGAAATTATGTAACAATTGTCCCTAATATTCTCTGTATGTAATCCTGGAGTAATGTGGGACTTGGGGTAACAGTAAAGGGCTAGAATATTTCCAAAGAAAAGAATCTCCAATATCTTCCCACTTATGCCAGCCACTTATTGTACTCATTCTAATTTGTAGTGTGAAAGGTGAAATATTTCTCCCACATCCATGTTATCCATTACTGACATCGTGCCTCTGTATGAAAAAGGAGTGTGTATGAAATAAGAGAAATGTTGAGAATAAAGAATGAAACAATTTATAATGTCCTCCCCACACTTGCCAGCCATATCCCTGACCATGAATGTTAGTATGAAAGGTGTAATATTAATAAATATTTTTTTCTATACTTGTTTGCCGTTTCCCCATTAGCAAGGTAGTCCAGTACAGACGAAGAAAAGGCTTCATTTGCTCCCTGTCCACAACCAGGCCCTAAAGACGTTTTTTGCATTTACCCTGGTTACTTCATATTCCTTTGTCCAGTCCATTGACAGCATGTCGCCTCTTGTATCCCCCTGTATAGCATGTAGATATTTACATTTATTAAGTATCAATTTGTGTTGATGCTTTTTGTTTTACACTTTTCTCAATTGTTTTTGTTTGTAAATGATTATGATATTATATATTCCAAATGGTAAATATATTTTTATTATTAGTATTGTTCATTTATTTTTTTATAATACTTGATCGCTGTTTCCCACGTCAGTGAGGTAGCGCCAGGAAAGACGAAGAAAGACCCATCCCCAACATACACACATATATACATACATGCACATATATGCACAGTACATATATATACCTACCAACATATACATATATACATACATACACATACATATGCATATACACATGTACATATTCACACTTGCTCACCCCATCCACTCCCAATGCCACTTCGCCCTACAGGAAATAGCATGGCAACACCCCGCGCCAGCGAGGTATCGCCAGGAGACAGACATAATGGCCACATTCGCTTACAGTCAGTCTCTAGCTGTCATGTGTAATGCACTGAAACCACAACTCCCTTTCCACGTCCAGGCCCCACAGACCTTTCCATGGTTTACCCTAGACACTTCACATGCCCTGGTTCAGTCCACTGACAGCGCGTCAACCCCGGTATATGATATCAATCTATTTCACTCTATTCCGGGCATGCCTTTCACCCTCCTGCATGTTCAGGCCTCCATACAACTCTGTCTATAGCCCATGCCTTGGAACCATATAATATTGTTGGAACTACTATTCCCTCAGACATACCCATTTTTGCCCTCCAAGATAATGTTCTCTCCTTCCACACATTTTTCATCGCTCCCAGAACCCTTGCCTCCTCACCAACCCCATGACTCACTTCTGCTTCCATGGTTTCATTTGCTGCCAAGTCCACTCCCAGATATCTAAAACACTTCATTTCCTCCAATTTTTTCACATTCAAACTCACTCTCCAACTAACTTGACCCTCTACCCAGTTGAACCTAATAACCTTGCTCTTATTCACATTTATTCTCAACTTTCTTCTTTCACACACTTTTCCGAACTCAGTCACCAACTTTTGCAGTTTATCACCTGAATCAGCCACCAGTGCTGTAGCATCCGTGAACATCTGACTCACTTCCCAGGCTCTCTCATTCCCAACAGACTGCATACTTGCCCCTCTCTCCAAAACTTTTGCATTTACCTCCCTAATCACCCCATCCATAAACAAATTAAACAACCATGGGGACATCACACACCCCTGACGCAGA
>JAYMFT010160244.1:0-12441 GCA_038088735.1 Panulirus argus | reverse complement strand
TTTTTATTTTTATTATACTTGATCGCTGTTTCCCGCGTCAGCGAGGTAGCGCCAGGAAACAGACGAAGAAAAAAAAAGTTTGTTGAGTATTCCTGGAAAATTGTATGGGAGGGTAATGATTTCAAATGACAGGTGTTTTACTTTCTCAAAAATTTGTTAATACTTACTCTTGTCTTTTCTTTTTCTGTTTCTTAATTCTCTCTGTATTTCAATTGGGGCCTGACCTTAATGTGAACTTTAGTCCATGACTGGAGCCTTCAACATGTGAAAAAATGAAGTATGGAGGAGTGTGAGTAGTTTCAGGTAATGGTGGGTTTGTATCAAGGGTGTGTCATTTGACCATGGCTGTTTAGTCTGTTTGTGGATAGGGTGTTACGAAAGGTAAATGGGAGAGTCATGAAGAGGGGTAGGTGTCTGCAGTATGCTGAGGATGGGTGGGGAGGAGGGCTGGGAGGTGAAATAGTTGCTGTTTGCAAATGACATGGCTCTGGTAACAGGCATCAGGGAAAAACTGCAGAAACTGGTGTCTGAGTATGGGGAGTGTGTGAAAGGAGGATGCTGAGAGTTACATTAAGTAGAAACATTGGGTAGAAGTAGTAGGTTGGAACATAAATGGGAGCATTAGGTAGTAGTAATGGTGTGGAACATTAGGTAGAAGTAGACAGTAGGAAGAATACGTAAGAGCCTCTGTAAACGCTATGCTAGTTTTCCTCTGCCAATGGCCTGGTAAGGGTGAGGCACTAAAGGATGAAAAGCATCAATGAAGTTCACCAGTTATGGAGACTCTTTTGCTGTGGCCACCCACTTGGTGGAGTTCCTGAAGGGAACAGGCATCATAGATATAAGTAGATAGAGAGTTTCTGTGACTAAAAGTAAGATTGCATGGTTTACCATGGAGGAGAGATTTGAGTGTGAGTCTAAACAGACTCTAGGCTTTGCCACAGTGATAACATCATTGGATTTGCTTTATTGTTTTTGTCTTCCTGAAGAAGATGGTTGGGATTCCATCTGATCTCGGAGCTGAATTTTCGTATTTGCTCTGATTATGGAATCTTTTGATGTCTCAGTATTCAAAATTTCATTATGTTGGTTAAACAGTTTGTCATTTAATTTCTCATTGTTATGAGCTGAAAATTGATTTGTATTGCTCAGTTGATATCCTGCATTTTCCCTTGGGTTCCTTTTTGCACTCTTCTTCCATTTTAATGGTTCCAAACTCTGAATTCTTGTTATTGGCTTTGTTCATCTATGTGAATATTAAGTTTGGGTTCCTTTCCAGAAGATCAGGAAGGAAATGGAAGGATGGATTGAAAGAGACTGAGTTATCAGGGCCTGAGCATGCAGGAGGGTGAGGGATGCATATGAGATACAGTGAATTAGAGTAATATGGTTTATAGGAGATGACGTGCTGTCAGTGGACTGAACCAGTGCCTTTGAAGTGGTCAGGAGAAACCATGGTAAACTCTTTGGGGTTTGACTTTGGAAAGACAGCCATGATTTTAGTTCATTATGCTTGATGAACTAGAGAGTATATATAAGCAAGTACATTTGCTCCTGGAGCTGCCTTGCTGCTCTGTAGATGTGAATTAGAATGAAAAAAGTATTTTTCTGATAACACTGTCCACGTCAGACTCTGTACTCATATCAGTCTTTATTAAGCTTCTTACATGCTATCTTAATCTCTCTGTCTTGGATTCTCTGCCATGTGTATATAACAGCTTATGATTTACATATGATGTTTATCCCTGGGGTAGGAGAGAAAGACTTCTACCCCCATATTCCCTACATGCCATAGAAGGTGACTAAAGGGTGCAGGAGCAGAGGGCTGGAACCCCCCTTCCCCCTCTTATATTTCACTTTCTAAGAGGTGGAACAGAAGAAGGTGACAAGCAGGGAATGTCCATCCACCTTGAAGACTCAGGCTTGGATGTATAAGTGTGTGTGGATGTAACCAAGATGTGGAGAGGAGAGATAAGTGGTATGCTTGAGGAAAGAAACCTGGATGTTCTGGCTCTGAGCGAAACAAAGTTTAAGGGTAAAGGGGAAGAATGGTTTGGAAATGTCTTAGGAGTAGAGTCAGGGGTTGGTAAGAGGACAAGAGCAAAAGAATGAGTAGCACTATTGATGAAGCAGGAGTTTTGGGAGTTGGTGACAGAGTGTAAGTAAATTCTAGATTGATGCAAGTAGAACTGAAAGTGGGTAGTGAGAGATGGATGATTTTTAGTGCTTATACACCAGGCCACGAGAAGAAAGTTCATGAGAGGCAATTGTTTTGGAAGCAGCTAAATGAGTATGTCAGCAGTTTTGATGTGAGAGAACAGGTATTAGTGATGAATGATTTAAATGCAAAGGTGAGTAATTGGTAGTTGTGGGTATAAATTGGAGGCATGGGGTATTCAGTATTATGAATGGAATTTGTAGTAGTGGAGCATTGTGCTGAAAAAGGAATTATGATGGGGAATGCCTGGTTAAAAAGATGGATATACACAAGGATGCATATGTGAGTAGGAGAGATGGTCGGTGGGTATTATTGGATTACATAATAATTGATAGGCATGTAAAGAGTGACTTTTGGATGTAAATGTGTTGAGATGGGCAGCTAGTGAGATATCTGACCACTAACTTGTGGTGGCAAGGATGAAGATTTCCAAAGGTTTTTGGAAAAGAGGAAACAATGTCATTTAGAAAAGATTGGTGATGGTGAGTTTGGAAAAAAAGACATTTGTGAAGAAATACATGGAGAGATTGAAATGGCGTAAAGTAAGTGTGATGAAGGAAGGGGAGTGGTTGAGGTATTTAGGGGAGAAGTACTGGCACATGTGAGAGATGCATGTGGCATGCGTAAGGTGGAAAGTGGGCAGGTAAGAAACGGTAAGTGAGTGGTGGGATGAAGAAATAAAGTTGCTAGTGAAATAGAAAAGAACGGTTTTAGGTGGTACTTAAAGGAAGGAGTGTAAATGATTGGGGAATGTATAAGAGAAAGAGGCAGGAGGTCAAGAGGAAGGTGCAGGGATTGAAAAGAGGGCAAATGAAAGTTGGGGTGAGTGAGTATCAGTAAACTGTAGAGAGAATAAGAAGATATTTTGGAAAGAGGTTGATAATGTGCAGAAAACAATAGAACAAATAGGAACACCTGTTAAGGGGGCAAAAGGGGAAGTGGTAGCAGATAGTGATGTAGTGAGGTAGAGATGGAGTGAGTATTTTGAAGTACTGTTGAATGTGTTTGATGATAGGGTGTCAGTTTTAGGGTGTTTGAAGTGAGAGTCACAAACTGTGGTTTGGTGAAGAGAGAAGAGGTGGTGAAATCCTTACATATGATGCAATGTGGCAAGGTGGCTGGAGTGGATGGTATTGCAGTTGAATTTACTTTGAAAGGGGGTGACTGTGTTTTACATTGGTTGGCAAGGATTTTTAGTGTATGTATAAAAGGTGAGGTGCCTGAGGACTGGCAGAATTCGTGTAAATTGCCTTTGTATAAAGGCAAGGGGATAAAGGTAAGTGTTCAGACTACAGTGTAAGTTTGTTGAGTGTACCTGGTAAGTCGTACAGGATAGTATTGATTGAGAGGGTGAATGCATATACAAAGTATTAGATTAGGGAGGAGCAGATTGGTTTCAGAAGTGGTAAAGGATATGTTGAACAAGTGTTTACTGTAATGAATATGTGTGAGAATTACATACAGAAACAGATGGATTTGCATGTGGCATTTATGGATCTGGAGAAAGCATGTGTTAGGGTCGATAGAGATGCCTAATGGAAGACCTTAAGAATATACAGTGTGGGAGGAAAGCTGCTAGAAGCAGTGAGAAGCTTTTATCAAGGATGTAAGGTATGTGTATGAGTATAAGAAGATAGGAAGGTGAATGGTTTCATGTGAAGATTTGTTTGCAACGGGTGTGTGTGATGTCACCATGGTTATTTAATTTGTTTATGGATGGAATGGTGACAGAGGTAAATGCAAGAGTCTTGGAGAGAGGGGTAAGTATGCAGTCTATGGGGGTGAGAGTCCCTGGAAAGTGAGCCAGTTGTTGTTCACTGATGATACAGCACTGGTGGTAGACTGGGGTGAGAAACTGCATAAATTAGTGACTGAGTCTGTAAGTGTGTATGAAAGGAGGAAGTTGAGAGTAAATGTGAATAAAAGCAAAGTTATAAGGTTAAGCATTGTTGAGGGACAGGTTAATTGGGGAATGAGTTTGAAGGGAAAAAATAGGAGGAAGTGAAGAGTTTAAGATATCTGAGAATGGACATGACAGCAATTTGAACCATGGTAACAGAAGTGTCATGGGGTGGGAGAGGGGGATGAAGGCTCTGGCAGGGATGAAGAATGTGTGAATAGAGAGAATATTAACTGGGAGGGCAGAAATGGTTGTGTTTGAAGGTATAGTAGTCCCAACAATATTGTATGGATATGAGAGATGGGTAATAGATATGGCTGTGCAGAGGAGGGTGGATGTTTTGGATACCAGAACATGTGCTTCTCCACTCTCACTTTACTCCAGTGTGCATGAAGACTGAGCCTCTTGTAGTATTATATCAAAATCACTCTTCATAGTCTCCTTATTTACTCAGATCTGATAGTTGGTTATCTTTGTCAACCTTTGTCACACAAAATCTCATCTATCATCTATCTACAGTGTGTAGCAGCAGGGTAACACCCCTGTGGGAGTGTTAGCATCTTGTCACTATCTATCTATCTGTATCTCTGATACCCATTCCCTCTGGGAACTCTCATCAAGGGAGTGGCCACGGCAAAAGAATCTCCACTTATCATTGCCTTTACATGCCTCCCTCATATGCCATTCTTTGCATTCTTCCCCCATTTCTCTCCCTCTAGTACTTTTCCATTTTGTTTCCCCATGTCACAGGTGGTCTTATTCTCACGCCAACCCCTTTTATTGTACTGTCATACACTTTCCTCGTAAACTCCCTGTCTTGCATTCTTTTCAAATGCCCCAGCCATCTCAAAGTATTACATTTTACCCACTCTTCCACTCCACAGTTCATTTCTTTGCATTCCCAACTATACCAAAACTCTCATACACCCTTTGATTACTTCTTCATTCCATCTAATCGTACATATCACATGCTACTCTCAAATAGCTCATTTCCAAAACTGGGATTCTTGACCTCTGTTTTGGCTGCATAGGCCAGGGTCTGGAGGACTATGCTATACCCTTAATCCTTTCTTTGCTTCCATACCTCCATACTTCCTAACCTCTTCCCTTCATTTTTCTGTTAAGGGACCCAATGATTCATCTACCCTGTATTGCTCTCTCCTTTATCTATCCTTCCATATCACCAAACTTACCTAAGATAGCTCCCAAATACTTTAATTGTCTCCTCTTCCAGTCTTTCTCCTCCTTTATCAATAACACAGTTTTGTACACTTTTTCCTTTCACTCTACAGGGCTTTGAAAAATCTATACTTTCATTTTGTTTCCTTTTAAACACCATTAATTTACTTTTACTTGCATTTACCCTTAGTTGCCTGCACATCATAAAACAACCTTTTGTAACTCCTCATCTCCAAACATTCTTGTCACTAGCCACCATACCTTCTTCCCCATACTCCATCTCTACATTCCTTTTCCCTAGTTTTGCTTTCACCTCTCCTATCACTCCATTTTGTCATATCATGATTTATGGATATCTGAGACTTGATAATTTTTCTGAGGGCTAATTAGAGTATTAGGTGGCATCTAACTTCTGTTTATACCTTTAGTAAGAAAACCAATGATTTTTTCAAATATATGATTGAAAGTTAAGAGTGTATAGCACATTCAGTTTGTCCCATGGTGGACTTTGTTATGTGATACATAGTTAAACCTTAAGGGATTAAATTGAACAGTGTCAGTGGGCTAAGCAGAAAGACATTTTTCTGTTTTGAAGTGAGTTTGTGAATCATGATGAAATTAATCTCATGCACAGAACATAGCATGGATAACCCACACATTCCCATTCCTATTTTATGCTTGTCTTTAATTCATTGAGGCTGTTTGAGAGCCGCTGATGAGTACGGTGAAGTCTAGGTACTTAAAGATAATTATAGGGGTTCTTATGATAAGTAATGATACTTTTGGTACTTTTCTTTTATATGATAAAGTAAGAGTTCTCGCCTAGTAAAGGTAAAGTACATGTCATTTAGTATGGAATGGCAGGTCAAAGAGAAAGAGTAGAGATTTTTTACCCTCTAGTTTTAATATGTAGAGAGCATGGATGACTGTTATTTGCCATCCTTTAGGTTTAGGAACCCCAATTCTGGTACATCTATTTCTTTAAGTGGTGCACTTATAAAAGTGCTAGATCCACCCTATGTATTTGGGAACTGAGTTAAGGACAACTAATATTTTTGACATGTACTTCATGAGTATTTTCTTTTTTTTTAGTGCTGTGTTGCGAGGTGATCCAGATGCAGGAGCAGTGTTGTGCACGAAAAGCAGAACTTATGAGGTATAAATTTTTTAATGTATATAAAATCTCTTGTATGGCCTAGTCATATTTAGTGAATCATGTTGTGATATGAATATTAGATTTTTTATGATGCTTTATTTCTGTGAATCAAATGCAGCAGATGAATTTTTTAGATATCTTTAGCTGTTTCTTAGGGGCTTGATTGCTGTAGTATCTACAGATTTGCAGCCACAGACAAGACAAGGGATATGCCAGAACTTCCAGTATGCATCTTGTTAAAAAGCACCTGCACTCTGCTTCATCTGTTGAGAAAAGAGAGCTTTATACAGCATAGAAAAGGCATGCCCCAGGACTTTTCTTCTCTTTTTTTCTAAATCTGTGAAGTGGTTTTTGATTTTATGCCAGTCTTTAGTCAGGGGCAAAAGTACTTTTTGAAACCAGGATTTGCTTGAGAAATAAAGATAAATGTGAAAGAAGTAGAAAAAATGAAGAAAGTATTTTAATCCATTGGCTGCTAATGTGCTATATATAGTATGTTACACCTTTGGTAGTTGACTGTAAGGGTACTGTATTCAGTCTGGGGTTTTTAAACATCCTAGACAAAGTAAGTAGGGGAGTAGTTGGTCAGAAAACAACTGCTGGCAAATCATAGTGTTTCGACATTGATGACACATATTTCTTTTTATATTAGCTGGTTAGCACACAAAAATACTGGAGAGCATGGTACATGAAGAGTGCACTGCTGAGGCAGCAGAGGAGAATTTAGAGAATGTATTAAGATATTTTCACACCTGATCACTGTTTCCCACATTAGCGAGTTAGTGCCAGGAACAGATGAAGAAAGGCCACATCCGTTCCGTTCACATCCACTCCTGAGCTGTCATGTGTAATGCCTCGAATGTATGTATATAATGTATATAAATATGTATGAATAATGGAACTTATATCAATAGAAATTAGAAAATTACCGGTATGATGTAATTGCACAAGGAAGTGAGAGTATATTTTGGTACATTGAGGGATAAATTTTATGGCTAAGAGTCACTTCATCCCTTCTTACCTTTTTTTTTACTGTCTCCACTTTCCGACCCACTGTCCTCACTCTTACTCTGAGTTGTTTTCTTATTCTCCTACGGTTTATTTCCAAAACATGTACTTGTTCTCTAAAGATCATTGATACTCTCTTCCACCATCTTTCTCCAGCTTTCTCTTGAATGCTTGCTTTTTTCTGTATAATTCCTAATCAGTTGCCCTACATGAGCAGCTTGACATTTTTGTGCCACCACTACCTACCCTTTCTTATACATCCTTATCCAACCTTTCACATGATATACACTTCAACCACACACAAGAGTACTACTTCCTTAGATATCCCACTCTTCATCCACTACCCTGGTTTCATTTACTCTCAATCTTTCTTTGTATTTCTTTGAAAGGCCCTGTTGTCGCACATGGTCACTTTCACCCTTTTTTCCAAATGTAAGTCATTTTGTCTTTCCATATACTTCTCCAGCTTTCAAGGTTACTTCCACCAAGAAATGATCAGACACTCCTTATGCTGCCCCTTTCACCACATTCACATGTGTCAACCTTTTCCAATGTATCCCTGTCAGTTAGTTCATAATCCATTAACTCTCTCGGACTTTCAGCCCAGCTCATGTGCATGTGTTTTTGAATGCAATTTCTTTGAACTATGTATTCCTAATCACCAATCCTCTTTAATGACAAGATTTTGCTCATTTCCCTTTACACCAAAACCCCATTCCTTCTCTATACTCATAATTGCTTCATCACTTTCCCTCACACATATATCCTGTTGCGCTAAATTTTATTTAGTCACTTGCATCAAAACTGCCAAAGCACTCACTCACCTCCCAAAATGCAGCCTTTTCATCTTCACTCCTCCCAGTACCTGAAGCATATGCTATGAGTCACCCACCTTTCATTGTCTGCTTTCATCCTGAACCACATTAATCGTGAATGCACTTTCCTGCATTGTTTAACACTTTACGATTGACATCCCTCATCAAAACAATCACCCTGTATTTCATTCTCGTTCTCTTATTATCCTTTGATAATTTCTGACCCCTTACTGTTCAACTTAATTTCACTCTGAGCCAGAACATCCAAATTTCATTTGTCAGAGATAGTACTTCTGTTTCCTTTCTTTTCATACCAGTTACTGCCTCCCACATTCAGACACCTGAACTTAGGACTTTAAGGCAAAATTTTTGCTTGGCTCCTTCCTCTGATCTGGTTTTTAGAAAGTATTGATGCAAGGGGAAGTGGGGATGGTTTCCAGTTCCCTGCTTCCACCTATGTGTAGCTATTTGCAACACACAGGAAATACATTTTTCCCATATTACCAGGGATAATGATATTCATTTATATTTTAAACAAGATCTTAACCCTTTAGTTGCTCAATATCCTGCAAGGGGTGCTCAGTGTACATTATTTTAGATGGTGAAAATTCAGGGTCATGCCTAGTAAAGGGTAAATTTGTTATCTTAAGCAGATGTAAGTTCAACTGGCTGTTCAGCTTTGAGTGTGCAATAGTGATTTTTGTCAAGTTTTAGTGTGTGTGTGGTTTCAGGTGTCATAGGCCATTTGCCACCATCATTTTTTTAATGGATTTTTGGTTTTCATAGCGATCCCTTGTAATGTGTACTATCTTAATGATTTGAAGTGATAAATATTTCTAGGGTGTTAGGGGATTAACTGTGGTAGAAATATATTGGATCTTGAGTTTCCTGATATGGCATCTATTTTTTTTCTATACTTCTTTGCTGAGTCCAGTGTTGGTTAGGTCAGAATCAGACTAAGAAAAGGCTTCATTTGTTTTCATCCATTTTCTAGCTATAATGTGTAATGCACCAAAACCACAGCCCCATCCACAGCCAGGCCCCACAGAACTTTTCTTGGTTTACCCAAGTGCTTCATATGCCCTGGTTCAATCCATTCACAAAATGTTGTCCCTGTATAACTTATTGTTTCTGTTTCCTCTTATTTTGTGCATTCCTATCACCCCTGCATGTTCAGATCCCAAGTACTCAAAATCTGTTCCACTCCATTCTTCGATCTCCAGTTTGGTCTTCTTCTCCTTTTCCACCTCCACTTCTGACACATATGTCTCTTTGTCAGCCTCCCCTCACTCACTCTCTCCATATGTCCAAACCATTTCAGCACACCCTCTTCAACTCTTTCAGCCACACTCTCTTTATTACTACGTGTCTTACTCTTTTACTACTTACTCAAACAACTTCACACCACATGTTATCCTCAAACATTTCATTTCATCAAATACATTTATCATTTTCCACACATTTTCATCTATAGCCCATGCCTCCAGTTTGTACAACAACTCTGGCACTCCTGTACCTTCCAACATACCCAGTTTTGCTGACCCAGATAATGAACTCTCTTTCCACTCATTCCTCAATGCTCCCAGAATCACCCTTTGGCTCATGTGCACCTCCATGGTTCCATTTGCTGTCATGTCCACTCCCAGTTATCTAAAACATTCCACTTCCTCCACATTTTCTCTTTTCAATACTGATAACCCAACCAACTTGTCCTGCTAAACCTGATAACCTTACTCATATTCACATTTACTCTCAACTTCCTCCTTTCTCACACACACACTCCCAAAATCAAACACATCCTTCTGCAGTTTCTCACTTGAATCTACCACCAGTGTTGTGTCATCGGCAAAAACAACTGCCTCAATTACCCATTTCCCCCATTCCACCCCTTACGGACTGCATACTCGCACCTCTCTCCAAGACCCTTTTAGTAACACTCACCTCCCCATCCATAAACAAATTAAACTGCCATTGTGATATTACACACTTCAAAAGCAGAACCACCTTCACTTGGAACCAATCACCCTCCCCTATTTGCACACATGACTTTCACCCTTGAAAAAAATTCTTAGTGCTTCTAGTAGCTTTCCTCCTGCACCATATATTTGTAAGACCCTCCGTAAGGCATATCTATTAATGCTATCATATGCTTTCTCCAGAGCCATGTATGCCACTAACAGATTCTTCCATTTCTCTTAGTTTTTATCACACATCCATTAAAGCAAACACCTAATCCTCTTGCCCTCCTAAAACTTCATTGTTCCTTCCCAGTCTAATGCTCTGTACATGCTTTCACCCTCTCAGTCACCACTCTCCAGTGTAACTTATCATCTACACTCATCAAACTTATTCTTCTGTAGTTTGAATACTCCATTTGTCCCTATTGCCGTTATGTAATCACACTGTATCAGTGTTGCATATCCTAAGAGATCTGGCAAACACCTTAGTATTGCTGAAAAGCTAAAAATGATTGAACTTCATTAGTGTAGGGAAAGTAGCTTGCATCTCATGCAAACCCCATTTTTGACCAGGAGGTGATTCAGGTGACCCCAAGTGACCCTGGAGCTATTTCCTTTATATTCAGAGTAGTCATTGTTACTCCCTGAACACTTCCACCCTTGAAGGAATAAGGCTGGTTTCCATTACACTTTTAAACATTTTATTTATTAATGTTTCTTGAAAAAATTCATGATGTAACTGAACTTAGCTTCTAATGGACAAACCTTCCCCCAATTACTCCATTACAAGGGGGGATTATTGCAGCTGTAAATGAAAGCCATACATAGTAGTTTGCAGGAAAAGAACACTAAGTAGACTGCATGGGAATTCAGAAGAAGGGGTATGTTAAAGCTTTATATATCATTAATCAGATGGAGAGGCCATGGAATTAGCTATAAGTTTTTATTTCTAGAAACAGAATTTTAGTTATCTTTTATACAGCAGCCTCTTCAGATGTTGTGTCATACTAAGGTGTTTATTCCCAAAGAAACAAAGTTTTATTTTAATTTATATCTTCGGCTTTGGTTACTTTAAGGCCAGGCCTTAAATGAAACACAAAAGGGCCAGAAACATATAGAGAAGCAAAGAGAGAAGAGGAAAATTAATGAGGTTCTTAAAGGAAATGAAAAACCTGCTTTTTGAAAAGGATATGTTGTAATTGTCAGGAAAGATTTGTATAGATTTCCAAAGTCTTTGGACATGTTGTAGCTGTCAGGAAAGATTAGCAAAGATTTCCAAAGCTTAGTTGTGTAAGAAAAGAAACATACATCATAATCGATCACTAAGTTATCAATGCCTACACAGTTTACATGATATAGTAGCTTGGTGAGTATTACATGGTCTAATAAATGGGTGGACGTGTGTGTGTGTGTGTGTGTGTGTGTGTGTGTGTGGGTGGGTGGGGTTTGCAAGCCAGCAGTACTCGGGGGCAAAAACTAAAGTGATATCTATAGAAGAGGGGAAGAAAACCGACACTGCAGCATGAGGCATATAAATGGAAATTTGAGGTAAGACTGGCAGAATTAATGAGTCAGCTTTTTACTTTGTGAAGTGAATATTTAGAATTAGAAACTAACCAATTCAAAGGTAGAGTCTGTGCTTACTCCAACATGAACACACCTGTTGCATGCCTTAAAGACCTTGAGTCTCCAAACCTTGATGTTGTGTGGCTCAAAGTCTCTCTCCCTACTACCATACTTGTTCTCTGTTTCGCCTGTTACTCTCCCAATTCTACAAATTTTATATCCTTCGACTATCTAAACTCCTGCCATGAGACTGGGACACCCTCTCACCCGCACGCCAGGATCCTCTACCTCAGGGATTTCAACTTTCACCATAGGGAATAGTTGAATTCTACCCATATGGATGATGGGGGAGATTAAAGCCCTCACGTTCTCCATTCTCAATGATTTAGAGCAAATTATCTCCCACCCTACCCATAACCTGGAGATTTTTTTTTTTTTTTTTTTTTTTTTTTTTTCCCCAGTCATGGATAAAAGTCCACATCAAGGCCGGGCCCTATTGGAATATAGAGAGAATTGAGAAAGGGGGGAAAACAGGTAGGGAAAGTATTTACAGTTTTTTGAGACAGTGAAAAACCTGTCTCTTGAAGTGAGCCAGGTCATAGTTATTGGGAAAGACATGAGAAGGTAGAGAGTTCCAAAGC
>JAYMFT010160233.1:0-12441 GCA_038088735.1 Panulirus argus | reverse complement strand
CAACAACTGACTCACTTCCCAGGCCCTCTCATCCCCATCATACTGCATACTCGCCCCTCTCTCTAACACTCTTGCATATATATATATTCTTTGACAAGACTACGCCCTATGATACAGTGTTGCCAAATGTGGCCTTGCACCCGCGGTATCCTCATGCAGGTGAAGTCTGGTAGCACCTATATATACTAAGTTATCCTAAGGACTCGCATATGGACCAAGAACCGCCGCAGCTGTGGAAGCAGTATTCCTTGCAGAGACGAATCATTTCTTTGATTAATAAGAGTAAATAAGAGGAGAAATATCTTCAGAGTCTGAGAAAAATGTATATCCACTTATCGTGAAGCAACTAAACTTCGTGCAAGATGAGGGGTTGCCCAAACACATCAAACCTTATGGTAGTACAAAGAAATTATATTCTCTAAATACGTGGAACTATACAGCCATGAAAGGAGATAGGAAAATTTTTGGGAGTTTTAGAGAAACTGGAAAGAACCCGGTTTTACATATGTTAAACTTTTTTAGATTTGTGTTATTTATAAAAGTACTGTACTTGACAGAAACGTAAATCGAGTAAAAAATGATGGAGCATTTTGAAAGAAGTGGAGGAATGCAAAGTAGTTTCAACAGCGTATATGAATCTGGCTATTTGTTGGGGAGTGAAGGTCCTAAGGTATAAGATGGAGAAGGGTAAACAATCGATGGAATCCTGAGAAAACAGCGAATGAAATAAAAATTCTGGAACTGACCAAATAAATGGAAATCTGAACACAAAACAAAACTAAATGAGGTAGGTCAGCGTAAAGAGGAACTCAGAAATCTGACCCTCCTGCCCGATCTTATCATCAAAACCTTTAGGAAAAAAACATGGACTGAGAGATACGACTGCGTCATGCAGGAATAGCAAGTCATTTTTCCGAGTGACCGAAGAGCAGAGGTAACTGAACTATGGGTTGAATGAAGATTGGAGAAAAATGGCTGTATGCCTGCATTACCACGACGTTATCTGCTTAACTGAGACAGGTATGCTTGACTCAAACAGAGGCATCGCACGAGTCAAGACAGCAACCCTGTCAAAAAAATAAAAATAAAGTTTCGGATGTCAGTCAGTCCAGTTAGCGCTAGTGCAGCGAGTGGGGTGGGCGACCTTAAACACGTGGAGACGACACCTCCCGCGTACCTCGATGGTTTCCTCTTCAGGTGTTGAGGGTCGCCCATCCCACCGTCCCTTCCTGGTCGGGAGGTATAACACACTGGCACAGGCCCGCCTCCTGCGATACAGCCCCAGTGATGCACCAGGAAAAGTTATATATATATAATATATTCCTTTTCCTTGTAGCATCGATATAGTTGCTGAATAGGATAATATAACATAATGAATGACATGAGTAGATCTATAGACGAACTGTTGCTTGGACTGCGTGAAGTAGCGACGAAGACAACCGCGGATAATCATTAGTTCCAATTTTAAAATACTTAGTAAGAAGATTATGCCGGGTGAGGCGGCCAGCGGTGGTGACACGTCCTTCTCATGACGTGGCGAAAGGCCCACCCGCACACGTAGTTATTTCTCGTATGTTCAATAACACTCGCACTCTACTCTTAACAAGTTTTAATGTTTGTTAGAAATAACATTATATGTTCTTTTTTAATTTGTTATGAATTCTCATGGGTACAGGGGGAATACCAGAGGAAGGGAAGGGACAGGGGATATTCCGACCGCTGTGAGCGGCAAAAATTAAATAGTAAAGCCTCGGGCGAGGGTGGTACGTACCAGGCAGCGCCGCGTGAGTCAGATGGAGGCAGTCGTACCGTTGTCCTGGTACCGGTCACTGGACCACTTCTGACGTGGATTTCCACATAACAGGTACGTCCAGGATCAAACGTCCATTCACTACATTCTTATTATCTCTTTACAAAACAATACATCAAAGACAACCTTGAAGTTTCGGAAGTGACGTCCAGCAACTTGCAGCTTGAGTGATACAAAACAAATTACTTCTTGAACATTTGATCCACTTTTGATTAAAACGGTTATTTTGGTTTTTGAATCAATTGGCTATAAACATTACCTATCGGAACATGAGAGAAGTAATTTACTGGGGTTGCTGTAAACCTATAGGCCTAACCATTAAAACCTGAGACGTGATTAACCACGGTTCTTTTAATCAATTAGCTATTTCATAACGTAATTAATTAGAGTTGCTATAGTTCATTAGGCCTGATTATCAAGGGATGAAAGGTGTAAACGAGGGTTGCTATACATCATTAACCGTAAAGAAATAAGGGTAAACAATTGATAATGATGACTGGTACACGTAACACTGAATGGCAGATCAATTTGATTGATGCTCGTAACACTAAATGACAGATCAGCATATTTGGTGGACGTAACACGACTTAAAAACAGCATGTCTGTTATTCGTAACAATGACAGACGAACATAAAATCGGCTAAACGAGACGAAATCATTGTTGCGTATTTCTGTTGACTACAACAGAGTCATGAAAGAAATGCGAGACACCAGGGACGGGGTTATCCTGCAGCGGTCGGACATATGGCTAAAGAAATCTAGTGTTGGTAAACCCAGTAATGGAGGCGGTAAAGAATTTCAAATGACCAGGCGATGAGTAACATGTCGGGGGATCATAAGAGTCGTGCTATCTTGTTGCCAAGAAAGACAAACTATATCTTGGTCAGTGTCAAAAGCACCTTCAGGCACTGACAGTGAAAATATACATAAAGTACAGCCGCCCTAAACTGAAATGTACAACACGAGTCTGGTCTCCTCTCTGAGGAACCACAGAAAACTGCTGGAAATATGATACTGAGGAATGCGACAAAATGATAGCAGATCTAAATGGAGCGACCTGGAAGGTTAGGGTAAATCTCACTGTGTATACTATGAAAGAATGAAGGAGACGGAATGACATAGTAATTATATATGTTTCCATGAGGACATGACGAGGATGACATAGAACTGTTCTTTGAAGTTACGAACGAATCCAGAGCAACTGGAAGCAGACAATCAAAAGTGCACGAAAGAGTGTGAAGCTGCATGTCCTCAGTAACAGACTGGTGGACGCCTCGAGCATATGAAAGGAAGATAGTAGGACTAACACTGGAAAATTCCCTGGAAAATGGCATGTGGGAAGGAAAAGCTGCCCCCACTGTGTACGTATCAGGCATGTGGGAAGGAAAGGCTGCCACCACTGTGTACTTATCAGGCATGTGGGAAGGAAAGGCTGCCCTCACTGTGTACGTATCAGGCATGTGGGAAGGAAAGGCTGCCCCCACTGTGTACGTATCAGGCATGTGGGAAGGAAAGGCTGCCCCCACTGTGTATGTACAGGCATATGGGAAGGACTGGCTGCCCAAATATATATGTAACAGGCATGTGGGAAGGAAATGATTGCCCCCACTGTGTACGTATTAGGCATGTGGGAAAGAAAGGATGCTCCACTGTGTACGTAACAGATATGTGGGAAGGAAATGATTGCTCCCAAAGTGCACATAACAGGCATGTGGGAAGGAAATGCCTGCCCCCACTGTGTACGTATCAGGCATGTGGGAAGGAATGGCTGCCCCACTATGTACGTATCAGGCACGTGGGAAGGAAAGGCTGCCCCAATGTATACATATCAGGCATGTGGGAAGGAAAGGCTGCCCCACTGTGTACGTAACAATCATGTGGGAAGGAAATGCCTGTCCCCACTGTATACGTAACAGGCATGTGGGAAGGAAATGGTTGCCCCCACGGTGTACGTATCAGGCATGTGGGAAGGAAAGGCTGCCCCACTGTGTACGTAACAGGCATGTGGGAAGGAAAGGCTGCCCCAAATGTGTACCTATCAGGCATGTGGGAAGGAAAGGCTGCCCCAATGTGTACATAATAGGCATGTGGGAAGGAAAGGCTGCCCCTCTGTGTACGTAAGAGGCATGTGGAAAGGGAGGGCGGCCCCCCTGTGTACGTAACTGGCATGTAGGAAGGAAAGGTTGCCCCCACTGGGTACGTAACCGGCATGTGGGAAGGAGATGCCTAACCCCAATGTGTACGTAACTAGCATGTGGGAAGGAAAGGTTGCCCCCACTGTGTACGAAAGAGGCATGTGGGAAGGAAAGGCTGCCCTCACTGTGGACGTAACTGTCATGTGGGAAGGAAATGCCTGCCCCCACTGTGTACGTAACTGGCATGTGGGAAGGAAATGCCTGCCCCTACTGTGTACGTAACAGGCATGTGGGAAGGAAGTGCCTGCCCCCTCTATGTACATAACTGGTATGTGGGAAGGAAAGGCTTCCCCACTGTGTATGTAAATGGCATGTGGGAAGGAAGTGCCTGCCCCCTCTGTGTACATAACTGGCATGTGGGAAGGAAAGGTTTCCCCCCACTGTGTACGTAACTGGCATGTGGGAAGGAAATGCCTGCCCGAACATTGCACGTTACTGGCAGGTGGGAGGGAGATGCCAGCTTCTACTGTGTAGGTAACTGGGGGTAAGTCACTACACAGTAGTTTTAACTGTAATACTAAAAATGATACATTTAAAAGCAAACATATATTTATTAACTGTTATGATGAAGGACTGGGAGTGTAATTGTGTTGTACACATGTCGAACTATAGAAAATCCTTTCTGGCCACCATAATGTAAGGTGTGCATCTTTAATTTCTGACAAATCTACAAAGCTTCCGTGAAATCGATACACAGCTGCACAACCGCTTAAAAGAAAAGTTACTGCACTTGTCACACACCTGACCATACGACAAGGTCAACAAAATATATTTTGCAAAATACTGAAGTATCTAACGAACGTCTTCAATCTGTAAGGAGAAAAATCTGCAAAATTTTTTATCTTCACCAACTGACGCATGTACGAGGTGTTGATTGTGCACACCGTATACCCTCAATTGGGACACACACACACACACACACACACACTGGCTCCCTGACACACATCCGAGCATCCAAACACATACCAACCAGCATAAAGTCTCGGGCGAACTGAGTACATTTATCCTCTTCATTTACAAGCGTCGTGGTGGATCATAACGATTAATTCACACGAACTTTCATCTCCATTCTCTGTAGCCTTTAACGTGTGTGGTGTCGAGTGTTGCAGGTCCAGCATGTTGTGGGTGTGGGTGGCAGCTGCTGTGGCCGTGGTGGTGGTGGGGCAGGAGCAGCCGCGGGTCGTGACTCCCTCAGGAACCTTCCTGGGCCACCAGTACCTCTCCGTCAGACAAGGTCGTAACATCTACGCCTTCACCGGCATTCCCTACGCCAAGCCTCCCGTCGGCCACCTCAGGTTCAAGGTGAGTACCGCCCAGAACAATCCCTCCTGGATGGATACCTCTGGCTGAGAGCCTCAAGGTGAATGTACCCAGGGTGAGTTCTCCATGGGTGTACCCTGGGTGAATGTCCTCATACGTAATTATTTCCCGCTGGGTAAAGTCTCCGTGATAAGTGTCCAAGACGTAAGCGGCCTCCAAATTTGGCATTGTACATAATGAAGATTTAAGGCCGAGGGGCATCAGGTGTGTCCCCGTTATAAGTTGTCCAGGATGGCTGCCCCAGGCCAAGTGGAGGCAAGGCGTGTGGCTCTGGAAGATGTTACAATTGGCTAAGTGTTCAAGGGCGAAGGTTTCCGGGTTGAGCTTCTCACTAGAGTATGTCCTCCAAACATTACATGTGTTGTCTCATCACTCCCGAGAGAATTTAAGTGAATCTCACCAGATTTCACTGAAAATTCAACGTCTAAGTCCACACATATCCAGTATCGAATGTCCCCAGCATTAGGCGTTCAGATGACCAACATTGGACATGTATATCTATATAGGCAATAAGCTTATCCTTAACACCTTACATAACGATTTAACATTATAGAACCCAGCTTCTATACCAAAAGCAACAGACGTGTCTAGTCTAACAGGACAAATCCCGCTATAAACATCAGTAACTAAACTTTCAACATGTTATTATCGGAGGCACTTCCCACCCGCATAACAAAATATTCTAACCCAGTCCCTTATAACAATATTTCCGATGACGACAACAACCAAGAGCTCCCCGGCTAACGTCCGAAAACCAGCCATCAACATCCGTCCACCAACTAAGATCCCGGCCAAGACTGTGCAACTCACCGGCGCCATCGGAAAGAACAACCAAGACCACTTAGTTGACGTTTCCGAGCCAACCGTCGCCACACACCCTGTCCAGCCCAAAGCCTCCTCTAGTATCACAAAAGCCTCCAGGCCAACATTTCAGGATCCATCAACCCTCTTCCCGTAGCCACAGTCCAGAATTTCTGACTAGCAACAACTTTTAAGACCTTCCGAGTGAAATTGCACCATAGGCATCTCTAACACAAGAGAGGCAGCTTTCAGCCATGACTGACCACTAACAGCGTGACCCCTGACCTTGCAGAAGCCTGAGCCATACGGGCCCCACCCGACGCCGTACAACGCCACTGTGACCTCCCCCGCCTGCCTCCAGTGGGACAACCTGCGCGGCCGAGGGCCAGTGGGTCAGGAGGACTGCCTCTACCTCAATGTGTACACCAGTGTGGTGAGTGCACCCACGTCTTCATGGTGACATGTCACACTACTGTTGGACTACATCATTTATTGTCATCCTACATTGGATTATACGCGGCTTGGTCACACTGCAGGTGGTGCAGACTCGCCTGGCTCACACTACAGTTGACATAGATCTAAACACCGTCACACTAAAGGTAATCAAGTACATACTTATTCTAATGCAACTGCTCCGGCTATGACAAGCGCATCCACACCAATACACCTGCCACATGGGTTCCTACTACATTATTCATACTAGTCATAATCTGTGTTCCTCTGCCCCAGAAAACTATCACTCATGACTCACACTCATTCAAGACTCCCAATATGTAACTGGTCTTTACTCAGGCCTTTCTCACAATGAGCCAGTCGGTACAATCCTTGAGCACGAAGGTACAGCCTTAGCGCACCACTCTTGGGTATGCAAGCCTGGCCTATGACCCAGCCCACGTGGGTTAGGTTAAAGGCTCGGCCACCATACCCAAGGGTCACCGCGTCGCACTCAAGGGTCGTACAGTCGTGATCAAGATGTCGATCATTCTATCAAACAAGCTGTGTTCCTCAGCTGCACACGACATCGCCCGCCTCAGCCACAACCAAGTCCGTGTAAGCTATTGCACAGTCCGTGTCTGCCATCATACAGCCAGTATCGGTTTGTACAGACCCATATAGCCCGTTCACCATGTATAAAGCCAGAGTAAGCCACTACCCAGCCTGTGTCAGCCACTACATAAATAGTGTTAAACGCCACAAAGACAGTGTCAGCCACTACACAGCCAGCACCAGCCACTCACTAGACAGCCAGAGCCAGCCAGTCATTGCACAGCCAGCATTATCCACCCCACAGCCAATACACAACTGATGGCGTTTGTACCGCAGGTGCCGGAGCCGCCGGAGTTCTTCAACACGCAGCCGGTGGTGGTGTTCCTGCACGCGGGCACCTGGACCTCAGGCTCGGGCGCCGACGGACTCTTCCAACCGGACTACATGCTGGAGTCGGACGTGACTGTGGTCACCATCAACCACAGGCTGGGGCCCTTCGGTAAGACCAGCTCCTATGCCCACACTCCAGTTTTTCCAACCCGCTCATCCATCTGTTGGATGTATGACCTTAAATCTCTCTCTCTCTCTCTCTCTCCTCGTATTACTAAACTAGCTGTATTTATGGCGAGCGCTTGGCGTCAGATTATTCTACATTCTCGATCTACTGACGTGCGCTTGTATCTCAAAGCGTGACGAAACAGATAATCCATATCCTGCCAAGTCAGCCCTACCCTCTGTCTTCCGGCAGTAACCGAACCTCGCTAAGCGCATCGTGCTATACCAGCTCGCTAGCCTTACATAGCGGCCCTGTGTCATCAGCCCGCTAGCCTTGTACAGTATCATGGGTGCTCCACCAGCACTCTTGCCTTCGCCTGAAATTCTGTTGCTGCTTACGTGAGCAGCACGTCATCTCGTTCCTGTTTAGTTTCGACGTTTTGCACAGCTTAATGTAATGCCCCTGTGTAAAGAAAATAGAGACAGGCTCTCAGTCTTCTCAGATAACTTCGTCTAAAAACTCGAATTCTGTTAAGGGAAGGATTTCTCGATAGAATGATCAAATGGCGTCATTGCCATTATCTCGCTCCTGTGAGCCCCTTCCTTTCTGAGATCAGAAGACGACTCCAGCGTCGGAGTTGCCGTTGTCATGCCCGGTCCTTGGACGAAGATGCTGGTGACATAACTGGGGCCTTTCCAGATGGTGGCAGTTAGGTTGATTCCAGGACTGGATATGAAATGAATCCCTCGGAAACAAAAACATCCCTAATCAACCTCCTCCCCTCCTAACCACAAGGCACCCCCCCCCTACCCACAAGGCTCCTCACTCTCCCTTTAACGGTCACAGTCGGTTAGGCCAGCGTGAGGTAATTGGAGCTAGGCATCAGACGTACCCCGGGAGTGATATCGGGATTTAAATAACTTTGTTGATTATTGGCACTGAAGAGGTGGATTGTCTCCACGAAACATGTTGTGTCACATGTATAGATAAACTGCAAGTTAAGTAAAACTCTAAGAACTCCTACTGAAGTGCGATTTTACCTTCATAACTGCCATCACGGACTAGTGTGATATATATATATATATATATATATATATATATATATATATATATATTCTTACTTTCCTCCGTAGGTTTCCTATCCACGGAGGACTCAGAGGCTGTGGGTAACTACGGCCTGATGGACCAGGTGCGGGCGCTGGAGTGGGTACGCGACAACGTCCGATACTTTGGCGGTATGAACGACTCCGTCACCGTCATGGGCTCCGGCGCGGGCGGCACCAGCGCCCACATCCTCATGTTGTCTCCCTGGACCCGCGGCGCCTCCACCTTCCCTGACAACTTCGGTAAGTCTTCTTTACACCCACACTGCCACTTACCCCGACCACTTGTGGTACTTCCCACTTTGCCACTTCCCCGACCACCCTGTGGCAAAACCCCTCTGCCACTTACTCCAACCAACTGTGGTAGTACCCTTCTGACACTTCTCCCGACCCTGTGGTAGTATCCCTCTGCCACTTCCCCCGACCATCTGTGGCAGTACCCCTCTGCCACTTACCCGGATCACCTGTGGTAATACCCACTCTGACACTTCCCCCGACCACCTGTGGTAGTATCCACTCTGCCACTTCCCCCGACCACCTATGGTAGTACCACTCTGCCACTTCCCCTGACCACCTGTGGCAGTACCCCTGTGCCACTTCCCCCGACCACCTGTGGCAGTACCCCTGTGCCACTTCCCCGACCACCTGTGGCAGTACCCCTCTGTCACTTCCCCCGACCACCTGTGGTTGTACCCCTCAGCCACTTACCTCCCGCCGACTAACAAGTGCTCTGGTCCGGCAGCCTTGATGCAGAGGGTCATCTCCCAGAGCGGGACGGCCTACAGCCCTCACGCCATCGTGAGGAATGCACGGGCCCAGGCCTTCAAGCTGGGATTCCAGCTGGGATGTCCCACCACCTCCACCAGGGAACTCATCGACTGCCTCAGGTCCGTCCCGGGGGACAAGATCGTCGACCAGATCCCAGCCATGTATGTGAGTACAGATGGACCAGTTACTGGGAGGGATGCAAGGCGTTCTTCTTGGTAGTCTTCTTATAATATAGCTTCTTTTTCTTCTCCTAATCTCTCTCTCTCTCTCTCCTGTCATGACATCGTCCATGAACAACAGTGACTGTTTTCCTAACAATCTACACCCTTGTATTTCCCTTAAACATGTGAACAGTTATGCCACCATCAGCATTACAGAAATATTACATGAAAGAAGCCATTCATGATATACATATGTACACACAATACTGATGTTTAACATAGTTTATTATTATTATCATTATCATTATTATATATATATATATATATATATATATATATATATATATATATATATATATATATATCAACTGAACATAATTTATTAGATGTAGAAAAGTATGCATACGTTTATCATATTCAGCGATACTTATGTGTGATCTGTTTAGTAAAATGGGGATGTATGCAATGGTTGTGTGCTGTGTATTACACGTATGTGTACGTGATCAGTATATCCACCAATATGAGTGTGTGGGTATGACGCATTCAGCTGGTGCAGTCCTTATTGATTCATAATAAGTTCTAGTTCATTGTGACTAATTGTGCTTCTTGTTCGAATCTCCAGCAATAACATGGTTTTGGTACGTCAACTGAAGGAAGTATATTGTCTTTTAGATCTGCAGGTAGTCTTTGCTTTATCATGAAGGACTGTGAATGACTAAATATTTAAAGTTCTTCGACGGTTGAAGTGCTGATAATCTGTCACAATGTGAGACAATAACATCTGATTACACCTTCCATGGTGCAAACTGCAATACGATGATTTTTAAGATTTTTCAGTATACAATGTTCTGTTATATAAAGTCGTTCTTTGATGTTCATTCATACATAGAGTATAGGTCACGGTGATCTAATTATAGTATATGACACCATTCCATCATACGCCTCATACATGCTGAAAATTTTACGAAACTATCATAATAACCTGAGAGGTTATGGCCAGATAACCAGTTTCCATAAATTCACATCTTTCTTCCATAATGATTCAGCCCAAAACAGTTATTGAAATCCGATTATCATTATTCCATTTATGTTTAAAAAATAGTTGCGTAAGAAGAATCGATCACTACCGGCAGTGGAACGTGTGTCCTGAATTTCGCAAGCGCTTCACTTTCAGTTGGAAACTGGATCAGCGTTTGAGACGTCCACTGTTCACGGCCGAGAAGATGAATGAAATATTCAACACTTCTCTAATTTGGGTTTAATTCATGCAGACGGCTCTACTTAGAGCGAGTTTTTCGGAGGAGTTTGAAGTGTGTGAGTGTCTGTCGGTCGTCATGAAATATTGAAATTGTCGGAGGGGTTTTAAGAGGCGATTTTATGAGGCGATTTTTTTTTTCTAATATTTATCATCCTGGTGCCCTTGGGTTGTACCAGAGCAAACGGCACACCTGACCAGCTATGTGCTTCATGGTTTACAACTGACAGTGTCTTATTGTGTTTCGTGGATACTTGTGTGGCTCACTGCTGTATATGACTTCCTCAAACCCATACAGGTGAAGTGATTGTCCCAACACCCTCGGGGCACGAAGGTACAACCTTTGAGCATGTGGGTACGACACATGGCCCTTGCCGAAGGGCGTTTAACGAGGATAACCTCAATTTTTAACGCCGCGCCACAATGTTTTCGGACCTTCGCTCCGCGCACCTGAAGTCGATTCTTAGAAATTCAGCGCGCGATTTTCTAGAATAAATTGAATAAATTATCCGATATAGAGGTTCTTATGCCCTGGAACATGATGTAGATACACCTGATATATTTACCGTATATATAGCAACATGACTGTCATCACAAAGACATTTTATCTTCAGCCATCAATAAAATATTAGCTTCAAATTCACTGCTGTCCAAATGAGCAGTTTTTTTTTTCTGCAACTGAGCAGATGATTAGCAAAACGTAAATGCAAATTTCACAACTAAAGTGTGTGTAAACATTTTTTTTTTATCATCAGAGAAAATTAACATAACTTACTGTCAAGCGGAGTTTAGCCTCGCCTTGAGTATCAGCACCGTTCACGTCAGAGTGGTCCACAGGCGGCCAATCATTTATTCTGTGTGATTATTGTGTTGCGTGGAGACAGGAGAACTCTAATGTGAAAGACAGTAAACTTGTGAAATGGTCATATGACGGATGTTTACGGAGCGAAGCTTTTTAAAACTCATTCGGCTGAATTCTAAACGTCCGCGAATAGAATGACGTTATGTACCGAAAGCGTCTAATTAATTACATTTTTATTAAATACTGTAAGAGAAATAGACTAGATACATAGTGGTTACTGATCTGTCGTACTCAGGAAATTCTGTAAGAGTTAGATATGGCTTATCTGAGGTCGAGTGCAATACTTCCACGTTGAGGAGGGAGTGTAGGAGAAAGTGGCTAGGCTTTGACAACTGTCGGGTCCTGGAAGTTCAACTGAGTATTTCCAGATGAATGTCTGTCTTGAAAGACCTTCACTGAAATGCAAGAGGCAGTTGAGTAGATAAAGACGATTGCTGGTAGGTGTTAATCAAGCTGGGTAAAAGAATGAACATCCAAACAGTAAGACGAAATTATCTCATTTTTATTTGGATTCAAGTTATATAGAATTGAATTGACTACTTATAAACCTTTTGAGGTTCTTGACACTGTGGTTGACTTCAGTGTGATCACGACACTCGGGTTGTTGTTGTTTTATCAATTTATTACGCTCAGAGAGCGGCAGACTTAATACAGAATAGCAAACAGTTTACAAATCAATGGTA
>JAYMFT010160222.1:0-12442 GCA_038088735.1 Panulirus argus | reverse complement strand
ATATATATATATATATATATATATATATATATATATATATATATATATATATATATATATATATATATATGCCATAGTAAAGATCATATCGCAATAACTAACAGGACATCTATCTATACTGGCAATATATGAGAGAGAGTGGCCAATTAAGGTCCGGCCTTGATGTGGAGTTTTGTCCGTGACTGGAGCCTCCAACGAAAGAAAAATAACGTACGGAGTATACTGTAAAGTGAGGCGACGAACTCCTTACGTGTGCGCCCCAACCAGGAGTCCACCTTTGTCTACCCACTGCCTGCGCCACGCACGCGTACTTTACTCTACGGTACTCAAACATTCGTTTAAATGCAGAGGAGTTCTTTAATACGTCTGACTTAAAATGCTCCACATACAAAATAATAAAAAAAAAAATATACAAGATTTTTCTTTCATTCCACAAGATATAAAACGACAGAGTGTTTTGTACAGAGTCAGTATCGTTTTCTCTGACGTCGATGTCCGAACTACGAATTGGTTACTTGTGTAAGCGATGCGTAATGACTGGAAATAAATCAGCACCACAGGCCTGACGTATAAAGTTCTGTTCACGAAGGGCAGAACGCGACCTGACCACCACCAGTACAATACACAGGTTTCCCTCTCTCTTCAGGTACCGACCACCCCTGGCGCCACCATCTGCGCGGACACACTCACTCGCTCTTAAAAGTTAAAACATTATTTTCTCGAATTCCCAAGTACGTCCGGCCCCCCGGCGTCCCTTCTCTCAGGCCACATCCAACTCACAAATGAACACAGTAGCCTCCGGTGCAGCCATTACTTAAGTGTTAACAAATAGCCTATTATTGGGAATTAAGAGGGACGGTCCTTAGCGATTCTTCAGGTAGCCCGCCCACTTCGCTGCCACACGTCGCCAGACGCAAAAATAACACTGACATTATTCATTTCAGTCTTCATTCTGTGTTTTTCGGATGCCATCAGCAATTATACGTACAACTTATCTAAATACAGCGAGATAAAACAAGGTTAAGAAATATATGATCTGTATGGGTGAAATATTTCTTCCAATAATAGCGCTACGGCAACCGGCCACTGATAAACCCGCCATCGGACCGGTGAGTAGGCGACGCCGTGTCGGATTACGCGCCATTGAAGGTATGAAAGGCAGGTAAGGCCAAAAGGAGGCACTCAATGGACCAAGACTCGTACGAGACGTAATAAAAAGACTATTGTAATAAGGGCGAGCGAGGAGAGGAAGCTTTGTCAGCGAGACAACAAATTATATGGTGATTAAAGCAACAACGGGGGCCCGAGTTCTCACCATTCTTAGATTACTGTTACTCAATTGAGCCAGAGTCTCCGTGTGATATAAAGACGGGCCGAGATGGTACTGGGATTAGGACGGTAGGAACTTCCCGTTAAGACTGTTTATAAGAGGATTAGGGGCCATGTTACGTGAGCCTTGCGAGAAAATGTGTCGAAGACCTCATGTTACACACACACATACACACACACACTGTGTATCGTGTATGGGACAACGAACTGACCCCGCGGGTGACAGGGTCAAAGGGCTGACCCCCGTGGATGGTGGGGTCAAAGGGCTGACCCCCGTGGATGGTGGGGTCAAAGGGCTGACCCCCGTAGGTGGTGGGTCAGGTGGGTCAAAGGGATGAATCCGTGGGTGGTGGGTCAAAGGGATGAATCCGTGGGTGGTTGGGTCAAAGGGATGAATCCGTGGGTGGTGGGTCAAAAGAACTAACCCCCGTGCATGGAGGGTCTAGGGGCTGACCCTCGTGAGTGAAATGTCGAGTAGCTACACCCGTCAGTGTATGTAAATGAGGGATGAAGAGCATCAAGGCGAGTCCAGACAAGGTGTGCCATGGCCAAGAAGTGGAAGAGCCGTTGCAGCAACCAAGAGGGTTCGGGTAGCGATCCGATGTACAAGGGAATGGAGGTGGGGTAAAGAGAGGGAAGGGTAATGAAGCAGTGAAGAGGAGGAAAGTCTGATGGCCGTGGGAGGGATTGTGAAGCAGTGTAGAGGGAGGACTGGTCGAGTGATGTAGAGAGGGAGGGATTGTGATGCAGTGTAGAGGGGAGACTGGTCGAGTGAGGTAGGGATGGTGAAGTGTTGAGGGAGAGAGAAGGAGTAATACTGAGGGAGGAGGGAAGGTGGCTGGCGAAGCAATACAGCAGGAGGAGGTAAGGAAGTTAAACTAAGTTGTAAACACCATAAATCTTAACAACCGAGTCCAGGAATTAGGTTCAGGAAGGTAAGTAGACCCGACGAAGATGCAGGTTGAGGTGACACATGGACACGTACACTGTACAGCACACAGCCGGTGACACATGGACACGGGGCATTAAACAGTACATCGTCTGAAGACACTTGAACGAGAACCTTACACAGCAAGGGACACGAGGACATGTGCTCCGTCCACTGACGACACCTTTACCCCCTCCCTTTCCCTCCTTCTCCCAGCCCAGAAAAGTGCATTTTAAAGTGCAATTTTAGAACATTTATCATCTGAGTATTTCATTCCCAGGCGAGACACAGAAACGGAAACATCTTTATCATTAATGACCACAATACATGTGTTCCCAACACCAGAGTTAAAACCAGCATGTCGTGTGTAGTTGATTAAATTTACACATTTTCTTCTGATACCGAGAAATCAACTCCATCAACTTTCTGTGACATTCTCTCTCACTTTCTCTCTCTCTCTATCTATCTCTTCCTGACTTCCTTTTAAACGTCTCTTGTTCAGTTGCTTTAAACAAAAGCTTTATCCGCATGGCCTGGGATTCTCTCTTACTCTAAAACAAAATCTCTACAATTCGCAATTTCTTAAAAAAAAAAAGTCTCCCACGAGAGAGAGAGAGAGAGAGAGAGAGAGAGAGCTGTGGAGACAGGCTGGCACTAACACAAATATCTCTCGACCTGACCATCAATCTTCTTTTTCCAACATTTTAAATGTTCCGTGAAGATGTGGAATCTTCTTGTGGCAGAACATTTGTGGCTTGACGGATACGATGTTCCCTTTAACACTTCCTCCTCGTGTACTGACGCGTGTCATGGGGCCCCATGAGCTACTACGACAACTACCACACCTCGACACGAGTGTCATGGGAGCCATGAACTGCCACTATACCTCGACACGAGAGCTATGAGATTCCGAACCACTGTTGCGTGATGTATGGAATGGGAGCCTGAACGACTCCAGTAGCGACACACGTGCCATGAGAACTATGAACTACTACCCTACCATACACGTGCCGTGGGAGCCAGGACCACCGTCATGTGATACGTGTCTCATGGAAACGTAAGCCTCTTGTTCTGCACGTATATACACAGGGACGCTGAATTCACCAAGTCATGTGATACATGCGCCACATCGACATCAAACCAGTCATGTGATGATATGTGGGAGATGACGTTACTACCCTCGAATAACTGTCATGTGATTTCCGAGGTGGGTACAGAGGGCGCTCCTCGGCGCATGAGACGGCGCCAATGACGCGAGCAAGAGTACATTTCCTGCGTGATCTTAACGCGAATGGTGCCATTAAAGTTATGTTGATCGTGAGGCGCCGCTCTCAGCACTACACGAACTCGCCTCGCGTGACCATTTACACGGTAATATCCAAAAATACAATTCATCACAGAATAAATCTTAATATCAGTCTTGAAACATTTCTTTAATTCAGCGTTCCCAAACAAGAGTCACTGATGCCTCTCCAGTCGCCAAGACGAACATTATTTACGTGCGTCATTACTGGGGGTGAACCTTGGAGTACACCGCTGCAACAAGGTGCTATGCATTGACCACCAAAGACACTAAAGGCACCGACGGTGTCCTTGGTAAGAACGCTGAGGGCATGCCAATCACACACACACACACACACACACACGCGCGTCAGACACAATACACACATCTTAAGTCGTCGAGGAAAAGAACTTACAACTTTCGTTTCTTAATCCTCGATGCTTTCACGAACAAAGCTACCGAACGATACCGCAGGAATTTTTCTTTCTCAAGTATGACCTTCAGTACCCTGTTGTTGTTGTTGTTGTTGTTCTTGCTGTTCCTCCCGGGGAAGGAAAAGGGGGCAGTGCCCAGGATGACCTCAAGTGTCGGCATCTTCCCAGTCCGCCCCCACCTCCCTCCTCCCCACCGGATTGTCTTTCGAGGTGAAAATGCTGCTCACTTTTCTAAGAATGAACTGAGCTTATATTCCAAAATAATGACTTGCTGTTTTCTTCAACACTCTTACGTATATACATCCTGCCAATCTAAATCTTTACTGCCTTGTTTATTCTGCTTAATTCACACACACAATGAGAAATTCATTCTGAAACTTGTCAGAAGAGTAATAGATGAATGGGAACAGAAAAAAAGCCGAATAATGAAACTATGAATGCTGACGGTACACAAATACTCAAAAGTTTCAAAAATTGTATGATATGAGAACGTTCAAGAGCCTTGGGGGGGGGGGCTTTCGAGTGCAGAACTCCTCCTCTCTCCTCTTTCCCCCCCCCTAGCCCCTCCCACAGTACAAATGGGTAATTACATAAACACACATACATACACACACACACACACACACACAGGCACACCAGAACCACAGAGCAAGGGGGCAGGAGGGCTGTAACGGTGTTTGGGCTAATGCAACAGTCTTGTACTGCTTGTTGAACTAAGAACGAGAACGTCTTGCCTGTGGAGGTCTTTGTCGATGGCTCGAGACGGCCAGCGGCATGACTCACGCTCCGACCCCACCACTAGGGCTTGCCTTATGCCCTGCGCCCAAGGGTGTGTTGTATCCCCCGTTCTTCCTAATGAGTTAACCACAGTAATTAACCCCTGCACTCGGGAAATTTATGAAGTTTCTCCGGGAAGATGTTTAAGAGTGCGTTTGGTACATATTTTTTTTTTTTCATTCATTAAAGTAATTTCCGAGTTAAATGAGCCATTCTGTGTACACGTTAACAAAATACGAAAACTAATCACTTACATAATTACTCATTGTACCTGATATGCTTACCTACTGACACACGTGTATAAATTATTTACCAAGGATAAATTTCCGCAAGTCTAACCTACCAGGAGAAAGGGATAAACAACTGTTCTGTGGGAAAAAAAAAAATTTAAGTCGACGAATCAAAAATGCGAGAGATGTTACAACTCCTACTCCATGTTTTGGCTTCTTCCTGACGCACCTGCCGTGCGATCATGGTCTGTGAGGAAAAGGAAAACCACCACAAGAACCAGTATTAAGAAGTACCACACACGCCATCGAATTCACATACAAAATTAATACAAGTACACAGTGACAGACCAAAAACACACATCAGAAAAAGTGGCTTGTCACTGGAATATGTAATAAGCGTGATAAATACATTCAACAGACATACGCCGAATCCTATAGTTATCAACGTCATCAAATTACTGTCCGCTCACGGGTGACCTGTAATCTTTACAACCAGAGCGTCACATCATCACTAACATCTACCGTCAGGATTACTGTGTAACATGAGATTTTTGAAAATCATTACCGGTCAGTGTACGCATATCATATTTCCACATCTGAATACATCATATTCATTTTCTGTTTTTTTTTTTCGATACTTCCTGGATATATATATAAATTTTTTTTTCTAAACAGTTTCCCAGAAGACGATTACGTAAATGTGTAGCACCAACGGAGACAGTAATTCCAATGAGGTCGACGGTGATTAACAACGGGCATGTCTGGAGGGGGAGGGGGAGAGAGGGGGAGGGGGAAAGAGGGGGAGGGAGGGGGGGGGAAGTAACATAATGAATGGGGTGATGGTCAGCGGGTTCATTTGCCATCCTTCTTCCTCTCCAGCTCACTCGAAGGGGTACGTTCCTCCTACAGGACGGAGTGACAGATTTACTGAAACATATCTGATATGACGCGCTGCCAGCCAGCCTCCTCCTCCTCCTGCTACACCATTAACCTCTAACAATGTCGACTGAGGAGGCAAGTCCTGAGGATGAGTGGGGTAAGCACTATCCCCTCCCTCCCCCCAAGACACGAGACCCCCCTCTCGCCCCGTCCCTTATCTTCTTCAGCCGAGGTACTGACGCCGTGTATCCAGGCGGAGGGAGTGCTAGGAATGGCAAGTCTACGGCCAAAGCTCGCCCTGCGGTACCCCTCTCCCGCCTTCGCCACACGGTCAAGCCGACTTCTACATACATGTAGTGAGGACTACCACATATACGGTGGGCTCGTCCTGCTCCATTTGTACATATGGAGGAGACATTTCGAGCCGTATAAAAAGAAGCCAAGACTACCCTGGTCTGGTGACGTGACCTGATGAAAGAACTACTGTCACATGGTTGCACCCTAGCAACTTTACCCTGGGTGGGATTAACCCACTTCTACTTTATCTGAACAGTGGATGATGTTCCTTTGCTATGTACACTTGGTAACGCTGACAGACTTATGTAGCCCTGGTAACGCTTGGTAACACTGACAGACTTATGCGGCCTTGGTAACAACGACAGTAGAGTAGCCTTGGTAACAATGACAGGCCGTTATGTAGCCTTTGTAACAGACTTATGTAGCCTTGGTAATACTGACAAACTGTTTTAGTCAATATACATGACAATATTTTTTTCTTTTCACTTACGTACCGTGAGAAACATGACAGCAGGTTAGATACTGCATCTTCTCTAATTTGTAATTTGCTGTAAATTTGCATGGATTTTTTTTTTTCAGTGTGAAATATCTCATGTATTGAGAAACGATACACTATACGTAAAGCCTTGTCCTCGCCACTGCAAAGACACTGTCATGTCTCTGCGGTGGACAGTGTGTCCCCGCCACAGTCCTCAGATTCCCCACCACTGTGGGCAGAGGAGTGCACACGCCATGTGAGATAGTTCTTTTAATCACAACAAAGTCTCTGTTCACAGGCGCTGGTGCCCAAATAAAAAGCCAGCCCCGAAGGGAAATATTGCGTGTGTCATTCCTTCTTGAAATGATGACCGACTTGCGTCTCGAAGAAAGACGCAACTGTAGGAACCGGCCGACTCCTAATAGGAAGTATAAGAGTCCCACAGTCTGAGGCTGTGAGGATGGAGAGACACTTAGGGCGAAGTCAGTCAATCCTCGAAGTCCCCCAACACACCCGTACACTATCTGGGAGACGCGGTGGCCGGCCGGCTGCTGCCGAACTCGCTACAGAGACGGGAGGCGGCAGTCCACGCTACAGCGAAGGCAGAGCTCACCATTGTGAAGACATTCCTCGCTACAGGGAAAGCAGTCCTCGCCCTAGTGAAGAAAGTCCTGGACATGGTGAAGACAGTCCTCGCCATTGTGAGGACATTCTTGGATATAGTGAAGGTAGTACCCGCCATAGTGAAGACAATCCTCGCCACTGTGAATAAGAGTCCTCTCATCGGCGAAGCGGTCTTCGCCAAAATGAGGACACTCCTCGTCGCTACAAAGACATTCCTCGCCACGGCGGGAGAGAATCGTCGCCACAACATTTGACCCACGACGGAGAACGAGCTTACCTAGTCACTATCAGGGCCGGCGCGATAGGAGGCCACTAGCCACGCTGGTGTCAATATCATCCAATAACCCCGGAAGGGATGTTCATGAGTAATGAACGCATGTGGCGATGGCTAGCTCATGGACACAGGGTGAGAGTGGGAGCCACTGGAGGGTGGAGGGGGTAGTGGATAGTTAATGGACAGGAAGGGAACCAGGGAGGGAGGGAATGAGTGGGGTAGGTCATTGGTGCTGGTTCACGGGAAGGGACGTCACAAGCACGCAGGGTAGTGCTAGTTTGTAGCGGCATCATCCAGTGTCACAGCACACGTCCTAGATGCTCTCTGACGGCGACCTGGCCAAGCGATGAAACCTCAGGTCACGGCCAGCTCAGCATCAAGCACCTGGTCCACAGCATTTACCTCAGCAAGCAACTTGACGGTGGCCTCAGGTGATCTCGCGTGACCCTCAAGTCACCTGGAGCAGCCAGACTTTCCTAACCTTCGCTGCTGCTGCAGGAGGAGATTTATAGTCTTCCAGGGGCCTGCTGGAATAAGACTTTTTCAGAAATTACAAAAAGTATCGCCTAAATAAGACTCAAAACGAGGAAGAACTTAAACCAGCAGATCCGTAAGGAGTCCTTAACAGCATGGCAGGTACGGACAGGTGCGTGAAGGCATGAGTAAGGTAGCCACCTGTACCAGCCAAGAAGTCGAGCAGTCCACAGGTTCTTGGACGCCTGGACGCACCCGGGGTCTGGAAAAGTCCACCATGTCACTCCTGACACAACCGTCTCCCGCGGTGATTCAGCAGAGCCTCATTCCAGACGCTCTAAACCCTGAACCTCCGGCAGGACTCGCGGTCCCTAGAGGAGGCTCGAACTATGGGATATACGGCCACGCTCATGGACAGGGAGGGAGGGAGGGAGGAGCAAGGGGAGGGTGGTGATAGTTCATATGGGTAAGGAGAGAGGAAGAGGAGAGGGTGGTCACACTTCAAGGGTGAGGAGGGAGGAAGGCGGGAAGGGTGGTATTAGTTCATGAGCAAGGGAGCAGATCAGGAGCAAGGAAGGAATGGCGGTGCTAGTTAATGGGTTGGGTGGGAGCGTGGAGTGTGGCAGCTAGTTGCTTTGCAGGGAGAGAGCAAAGGGGGAGGGTAATTAAAAGGAGTACAAGCAACAGAGCAATAAGACAAGGCAATAACGTATTATCAATGTAACAGTAACAATCGCAGTAAAAATGATAATATGCAAAAAACAGTTATTGCTGCTCGATTGCAAATGGTAGTCTGGGTACGTGGGAAGGTCGTAATAGTAGTGGTGGAGTAAGTGTATGCACTTATATAAAAAAAAAAAAGCTTCTTAAAGTGGGAAGAAGATAGGAGTTGGAGAGGGTTTGTGGAGGGGGGGGGAGGGATTGTAGATGGCGGTGGGGGTGGTAGGTAGGGGTAGGAAGGGGGGGGGAGGGTTGCTCACGCGGGAGAACTTCCATCCACTTTCTCGTTATCCTTTTTTGCCGCAAATGGCGGATAATCCGTTGTGTCTCTCGCGTCCTCTGTGTGTGTCCCCTTCTTCTTCCATCTTCTTGTTCTCTGCATTCGCAACACGACTACGCCTTGTGCGGCTACGTACAACACGGACCAAAATCCTCCTCCCTCGACGTGTGAACAGCGTCAGTAACTCAAGTGACTCAAGCGTCAGGAACGAAAGAAGGACGAACTTGCCTTATTATAGGCCCCAGAAGCCCACCTACACGCGAGAATCGAGAACCGCACCCAATCACGTTCAGTCCGAGACCACAACAGTTTATATCGAAACTTTCCCACCGGATCTGGAATGAAATAAAGTCGCCTGAACCAACGAAATATAAACTAAGAAAAAAAAAGATAGAGCTCGACTTATGTTTAGTTCAACGTTGTCTTAGAATATTAACTAACGGTTGATGAGGCAGATGGTATAGATTCCAAACGGGACAAGAAACACCACAGACTTCATTCCACTTTACAAAGCCGATATGTATTGTGTTTCAGTCGTGGGTAACGATTTCGTTGTCATGTGTCGACAAGTAATAGGTACTGTGGTGAGTTTCCGTTACGGGTAATGTCGATGAGTTCATGTTTTGGGAATGTCTCAAAAAATGCAAAAGGCTGACGATCAGTGCCCACTCTCCAAGGACATTACCTCCAAAAGCGTTGAGCTCACCCAGGTGAACATTCAAGAGCTCATGTGAGGGGCACAGGTAATAGCAGAAGAGTGTACAGTGTCACCAGTATTACCGGAATGGCAAATAAAAACAGCGGTAACAGACAGGAAATAGTATATGAAGCTTTCTAAGAACAGCAGAAGAGAAAAACAGGAGTAGCTGAAGTAGACGCGACACGGAAAGTAATGGTAACAGAAGTTGATGCGACGCACAACGTGGTGGTGACAGAAGCAAACGCGACACAAACAGCAAATGGTAACGGAGTTAAACGTGACACAGACAGTAATGGCAACAGAAGGAGACGCGACGGGAAGAGAGAGAGACACAGCGCTTAGGGTGGTGATGCCGTAATCGTGGAGGTATGCCAGCGAGGAAGACATAAGAACAAAGAGACGCGGATGCGGTCGCTCCCTTACCAAGGTACGAGAGATTAGCATCGGTATATCAAACCGCGGAAATAAAACAGATTTCAGACATAATTTACGTAGACGAAAAGTTCAGCACTTCCTTTCAGTCGTAAACCGCCTTTACGTGTAAAACTGAAGTATACCAGAAACCGGTAACTGTATACTACTACACCAGTCTGAATAAACAGAAACGCTTGAATGGTATCTTGTATACTATGTTTTCATTCAGTCCAAAACAGAAACGACCTTACGTACACAACTTCCTATAAAAGAACGTAATCGACAAACGTCTCTGAACGATGCTTTGAGTTCCTCGTAACATTCGGTCGCTTATACAAATTCACGGACGTCAGTACGCGTATACCAAAGGGCACATTCCACTCCCAGTTGGGCATGCGACAGTACCCCTTCCCCCCGAGGTACTACTTGCACACACTGGAGCCACGTGACCCACCACTGCCTTAAGCTTCTGAAATTTCCCATCCGTTGACGTATTTGCATAATCTCTCTTGAGATGGCTGGGTTAAAGTGCGTCCAAGTGACTAGCATCTTCTTGGCATCAGAATGTGGTTTTGTGTGTGTGTGTGTGTGTGTGTGTGTGTTCACAGAGAGCTTGCCGCTTCGCTGGCATCAAAGGTCGAATATGCATAAACAAGTCATTACTAACACCATGACGAGTGAAAATCCGTTAACATCGTTGTCTTCAATGGACATTTATAATCTTTCATCATTTTTTTTCTTCTTATACATTTCGTCAATAATAACCGTAATCAGCAGAACAAGACTTCTAAGAGAACGTAAGTACGAATGAATATACCTTCCGTCGGTCTACCCCTAATCTGGTAGGCTATCCTTTCTACGTCTAACTATTTCAGCAGCAAAACAGCGTGTCTGCTGTGCCCTTCTACCCATCATTAGGACGGAGGCGGAGAACATAAGAGCATAAAGAAGGTCCCAAGGCTGGTAATCAATGACTGAATTATGAATTATGTAAGTTATATGAGTAAACAATTTACAACAGGCAAAGTTACGATAATTCTCAAGTATCCGGTGTAAAGCTAGGATACCTCGCAAGTATCCGGTGTAAAGCTAGGATACCTCGCAAGTATCTGGGGTATAGCCAGGATACTTCCTAAGTATCTGGGGTAAAGCCAGGATACTTCCTAAGTATCTGGGGGTAAAGCCAGGATACCTCTTAAGTATCTAGGGTAAAGCCAGGATACCTCGCAAGTATCTGGGGTAAAGCTAGGATTCTTCCTAAGTATCTAGGGTAAAGCAAGAATACTTTCTACTTGGAGTAAAGTTATGATACTTCTTAGGTATCTGGGGCAAAGTTATGATACTTCTCATGGTATCTAGGGCAAAGTCAGCATACTCCTGAAGTCTTTGGGGGCTAAAGTTAGGATACATCTCGAGTAACTGGTGCAAAACATCCCTTTGAATGAAATAATTACACATTTGTTGCAACGCATCTGTCCAGGTATTAACCCTGAACTCGCACACTACGGCAGTCAATTACACAGTGTTGGAGACTGAAAAGAATCCTCTTTTTCATAGGGTGGTTAGAGTGGAAGGTGAAGGATTGGACATGGGGAAGGTTAATTTCTGATACGGAAGAGAGTTAAAGAGTATATATATATATAGGTGTATGGTACAGAGTTGGAGATGTGTGTGGAAAAGTATTCTGTAAACGTGTTTGTGGTACCTTACACTCATATCCCCTCGGCAGACTGAAGGGTGTGTAAGTAATGGCGTTGTTTCGGTCTAGTTAGAGGAAGGAGCAAAGTTGCTATGATAAACACTGTTTATTCCATACATCATTGGATGGTTGGAGGTTTTCCTTCAATGGTGGTTAAATTCGCTGTCTTATCTATTCAACACTGGCAAGAGTACCAGACTTAACACAGGTACTCGTGGCCTGACCTAGAGTGTCACCGGACTCCGCCCCCCTGGTGGTTACATCGAGAGTTTCCAAAAGACACCTTCGGCGAGGTTACGCGAGGTTACACATCTGTAGCCAAAAGGGAGTAACAGTTTCGTCGAAGAAACTTCTGAATCCAAAGGATAAGAATGGATAAGGAGCTGTGGTTTCGGTGCATTACACACGACAGCCAGAGAATGGGTTTGAGCGGATGTGGTAGCCTTTCGTCGTCTAATCCTGCCGCTAGTTCGCTTAATGACATGGTAAACGGCGATCAAGCATGAAAAAATAAAACAAGACAATACAATATAATATAATATAATATAATATATATATATATATATATATATATATATATATACACACACACACACACACACACACACGTAACAGCTACTAAA
>JAYMFT010160211.1:0-12442 GCA_038088735.1 Panulirus argus | reverse complement strand
ATGCTAGAATAAGCACAAACACCACCTTTGAAACGGAAACGTGAGTGGAGATTATAGTTAGATATGAAAAAGGGACTTGTGAGAACATCATTAGACAACTGTGTCTCATGCCTAAGGCTGTACTGCTAAAACAGTTTATCATTTTCATATGCAAATATTGTACTTAAAACAATGGAGAAGCTAACTCACACCATAGTGCACTCAAAATTGACATCCTGGTCGACCAGTACCAATAAAACAGGGAACACATCTAGAAGATGCTACCTTAGAAACTTTGCGACTAAATATAAACAAAGAAGGGCGTTTAGTTCCCAAAGCAATTGGTACTCAAAACGATAGAAAATGGGTAGGACTAATTTAGCCGAAACTATTATAATCTTATGTTACAGTTATATCCATACACATTTAGACAACCCAGCCTGTGCCTTCGAGGAGGATGAGGTCTCCTCGCATGGTTCCTTCTGTCACATCTTTTAGAAACTGAAATAAAGAAAGGGAGGGTTTCCAGCAGCCCCCATCTCCCACTCCTTTAACATAAGACACGCAGGGCAGAATTCTTTTTCCTCTATCCCTAAGAATAATGCGATAATAAAAGAATACATGACATGAAAATGGATGGAAGGACAGGCTTAGGTATGCAACAAGCAGAAGTAAGATGGTACAATTAGAGAACGAATGAAGAGGTGCTGACCGTGATAATGAAGGTGCATTAACAAAGAAACAAAAACAAAAACAGTGAATGAAGAGAAAGTAAATCAAAGCATGGAAGAAAAGAGGAGAGATTTGGCCTTTTGTAAAGTTGGTTACAGTTATGTAACCAATTACCCCGAAAAACCTGCTAAATGTTAATCAACCGATTGTAGTCAGTATTTAGTACAAAATTAGGTGAAGAAATTTGCAAAATAATACTTAATGACTATAACGAATGTGCACTTACAGATATAACATCAGAAAGAGGAATAATTGAAACATTCGATCAGTTTAACGAAATAAGAACCATGGTTTAATGGAACTTGAACGATATGTTGAGGAAATGACAAGAAAATGACGAGACCTCATAATGGTTTTCAAACAAAGCGTAGACTATTCCAGCACGGCATATATACATGAAATGGCACACATAACACCAATAAGCAAATTGCTGTCATAATAATAGAACAGTCAACCTAACTGCTTATAATGTAAGTAGTTGAGAGTAATCAAATAAAGAGATGGAACATTTTATCAGCAATAGATTCATAAATGAAGGCCAGCACGGAATGGCACGATGATGAATGCGGGAAACTCTAATTAGGGGAGAGAGAATAGATGCTGATTTTCCGTATTTTGCAAAAGCGTTAGACTGAGTAATCTATGGAGTATTACTGAAGAAAGTAGTAAGATAATATTTTCTTTCTTTTACACTTGTTCCCAGTATCTTGCATTAGTGAGGTATCAACAGGTGCAGATGACGGAAGAAAAGGCCTTATTTGTTCACATCCATCTTCAAACTGTCATGTGTAATGCACTGAAACCACAGCTCCTTATCAATTACCTGGCCACACAGACTTTTCTGAGGTTTCCCCTTGGCTGTTTCAAATGCCCTGGTTCAGTCCACGTCACTCCCTTTATAATACATCAGTCCTATTCACTATTTCGTGCCCTCCTGCAAGTTCAGGCCCTAAGCCTCAAAATCTTACTCACTCTAACCTTCCATCCCCAATTTGGTGTCCCCCCCTTCTGTTTCTCCCCTCCACATTTGAGCACGTGTATCCTCTTTATCAACTTCTCGTCACTCATTCATTCCCTGCGTCCAAAACATTTCAGCACGCCGCTTTTAGCTCTCTCAGCCATTCTCTTCTTATTACCACACCTCTCTCTTATCCTATCATTTCATATTCGATCAACCCTCTTCACACTACTTATTGTCCTCAGATGTTTATTTCCAACACTTTATTTTCGTATCATCTTTAGCCCATGCCTCTCATCCATACATCATTGTTCAAACATACCCATCTTCGCCATTCCTTTCAAAACATTCCTCAGTGCTCCCTGAACCTGTGCCTTTTCACCCAATTTTTTAACTCACCCCTCTACTTCCATGGTATCATTCGCTGCTATGTCCACTTTCAATCATCTAACACACTTCACTTCCATCAAGTTTTCTCCATTCGAATTCACATACCAACTAACCTGACCTTTTTTACTGCTTTGGCTAATTATCTTGCTTTTATTCTCACTTACTCTCAATTTTCTCCTTTAACACACTTTTCCAAACTCTAACATCAAACTCTGTAACTTCTCATGAGCGTGTTGTGTAAGGTTTTCGAAGAGATCCACAGAGAGCAAGTGGATGACTTTCTACAGAAGAATAATTTCCCAAGGGAGAGAGCGTAGCTTTAGGGAAAGGAGGTCATGTGTAACTATCCTCTTTACGAGAGACTGAAATCAATCCTGGACAAAAGGGAAATCTGGGTGGACTGTTAGCGTCTGGACTGCCAGAGAGCATTTCACAATTTAGTGCAAAGGAGGCTCATACATGAGCTGGATTATCAGGAAAAATAAAGGGGGAAACTTCGAAGGATGGAAGATTACCTCAGCGGCAGGGAACTAAGGACGCATTTTAGAGAACGCTTTTTCCAAAAGGGTTGAAGTGACCAGCAGAGTGCTATAGGGTTCGGTTCTGGGATCTTAACTCTTCTTGATCTATGCATATAACCTGACTGAGAGCATGGACTCCTTCCTGAATATGTTTGCAGATGATGCATAAATCATGAGGGAAGTGAAAAGCGAGGAAGATTGCATCAGCTTGCAAGAGGACCTAAACAGACTCCAAAATTGGTCTGAAACAGGGTCGGTGAAATTCATCCCGAACAAACGTAAAGTAATGAGGAAGGGAAAACTAAAAAATAAAAAAAAAGATAAAAGAAATAAAGGCCTCAATATGGTTATTGTCGAGCACCTGGTCCCAACCACACCTCATTTGCCATGCGTTCAACAGTTCTTCAAAATATTCACTCCATCTTCTTTGTTCGTTACCATGCCCCCATCTGCTCTGGTCTCTGTCACCCAGATCTGTTCTCTTGTCCTCCCTACACTATCCATCACCTTCCAGAACATTTACTCATCTTTGTAGCTCAATGATACTCTAATTTGCTCCCGCGTTCATCTCTTATAATTTCCTTGATTTCCTAATGCTTTCCCTTGTACTGCTCATTATCATTTGCATCTTTTCCCTGTAGGTACCGTGCATCCATCTCCCTATCCTTTCATTAGTGACTGAACTTCCTCCTCCTACAACTAGCTGTGCTGTTTCACACGTCCACACCCCAGCTTCTGCAAGCCACACATGTCACCCATTCAAGTAAATGTAACCTCTCTATAATTTGTTCACTCCTCTTCCCCGAGTTTCACTCACTCCCAGCCATACATACCATTCAACATACAATTTCTTTCGATATCTCTTCACACAGGACTCTTTCAAACTCTCTCAATTTCACAACTTCTTTCTCTCACATGTCATTTCCTCTTTTCCCTAAAATCGCCACCATCTTTCACATTCTTCTCCACCAAGAGGTAAGCAGACATTTCATCTACCGCTCCTCCAGCGATATTCACTTCCGCCATCCACTTCTATGCATATCTGTAAATTAGCTTACAATCCAATGATGCACTTCGACCGCTACCCCCCCCCCCCTTCACCCATGTTAACACGGTAAGAAAAGTATCTTATCTCTTTCTGTGTGAAACAATATGACACCACGGACGAACTCTTTTAAGAAATGCCCTGTGGTCTGGCTTCATATTGGTTGCCCAGCTTTCATGACATTGTAATATGTCGATTGTTAGCGGTATCTTCTGTCATTTACCATAATCATTGTTAAATTAATTTCATATTTCGATGGAAAATAACTATAAGGTGAGATACCATCATTATGACAAGATCTGTTTCACATTCACACTTACCAAACCTACTGAGAAAACACGAGTCGTATTGATCATTTCGAAAGTCATCGGACCCTTCTGGGAAGATATTTTTTTCTTTTACCGACTGTACCCTTAAGTATGAACCTTTGTTTAAATCAAGTATTCCAAATTGCCATTTCTCCGAGACACAAGCTCCTCCCCATTTTCAATTACAGTGGGGATCCCGCGCCCCTTAATGATTTCCAGAATCGCCACATCACCCAGTCTTACTTACATTCAGATCCCTTAGCAGCAAGACTCATTCATTCCCGGGCACGAAAATCACCGGAGCACACCACTGTTGGTAAATCATCGTGTTTTGTATTGTATTAAAACTTCAGTTTAATTCAGAGGCACCTTCCTATCTGAAAAGGATGGCCTTTAGGAGGCATGCATGCATCTTTGCTTGAAGTGTAAGAGAGGTCGGGAGTGATAGGGTTGGGGGTAAGAACAGTTGGGCGGCAGTAGCTATCAGGGTTGAAACAATTACGCTTTGAAACTCAAATTACAATTGCAATTACAGATACTTTCCATTTCTTTAAATAACAATTGCAATTACAAATACATTTGGGAATAGCAATTACATTACACTTACAATTGCCACAAAACAGACTCAGTTATAATTACAGTTATAATTTCAATTTTCCAAATTTGGAAAAGAATGATTTTGATTGAAAAAATATAATATTTTGAATTGTATGGTTATCATTTACTTACAAACAAGCGTCACAAACTATATTGAAAACAAAAATATAGATTTAATTTTAGTAGAAGTTGCAGATAGTAACTAAGAAGCTGGCAGTTTTTCAAACAGTTCACTATTGTACTTTATCAATAACAAGGAACGGAAGGAAGTGACACCAAGTTGAGCTCAGTTAGCAGTGAAAAAAAAAAATCCAGCAGTACTGAAAACTCGCTCTGATGGAGCATATGTAGCAGTACACCCAATCACCTCTCTTGCAAGGTTCTTCTGTGGATGCAAAGTTTGGGACACTTCTTCCAAGTATAGCACTGGATCACTTGAAAATGACATGAGTTCCTTCCTCTATATGTTGCATCAACAAAAGACTCACTGACACTGTGCTTCCCTCTGATCCCTGTTGATTTTGGAATTTCGATGAACATTTTGGCATGAAGGAGAAATGTCTGGGTCTTTTTGATTCAGATAATCCTTCTGCTAGATCATCCTTGTTACTTTTTTATGTTGAAAACTCCAGTCACGGACAAAACTCTACATTAAGGCCTGGCCCCAACTGAAATATAAAATGCATTATGAAACGGAATTAGAAAAGACAAGGGAAAATATTTACGAATCTTTGAGAAAATGAAAGACATTTCTTTTGAAATGTACCAGGTTATAGTTATTAGGAAAGACATGAGAAGGTAGAGAGTTCCAAGGTTTCGACGTGTAGGGAAAGAAGCAGGTATCAAAACGGCAAACCCTTGAGTTGTTGATGGCCACACAGTAATCATGTGACGGAGCAGCTTGCCGAGTATTGCGTGGTCTAGGTAGTGGTGAGGGCTCACAAGCAACCAAGCTCTCGGGAGCAAAAGACAAAGTAATACCTATAGAAGATGGAAAGTGAACCGACACTGCAGCGTAGAGCAAGGGGGTCAAGTTTGGAAGTTAGCCTGGGGTAGTTTATGTCTGATTTCTTCCGACTCAACTCTGTCAAGTAAGGATACAGAGCTAGAACCACCCTAAATGTAAGAGCAGTACTCCCTTGTATACACGAAGCAACTGTTCGGAAGAGAAGTTTGGATAACTAAACAGGACACTCAGTTTCTTGGAGGTAGACTTAGCTATTCCCGAAATGTGGGGTTTCCAAGAAAGATTGGACGTTACAGTAATACCAAGCATGTTCATTGAGTCAAGAGGTGGAATTACAGAACCGTCAAAAGAGAGAAGAGAGTTGTGAGGAGTTTTCGATAGAGAGCTGGGTAGAAATTGGGTCTTGGAGGCATTAAACTTAACAAGATTTTGTGTGCCCCACTGAAATATCCTGTCTAAGTCCGAGTTTATTGAGGAAGCTCTGTCAAGGCGAGATGCAGATCGAGTGAGAGAAGAAGGAGCAGAATTGAAAGATGTGGATGAATGCAGTGTTGAGTCGTCAGCGTATGAGTGCATTGGATTATTTGTGGAGGAGAGGAACTCGTTGAAAAAAAGGAGAAAAAGTGTAGGGGACAGGACAGAACCTTGAGGGACACCGCTGGTGATGGAGAAAAGGGGGGAAGCTGTTCCATCAACAACCACAGAGACAGATCAGCCAGAAAGGAAGCTAGATATGAAGGAGCAAAATGAGGCAGGGAAGCCAAAAGAGGAGAACATAGACATGAGACCCTGACACCACACTCAGTCAAAAGCTTTAGATATGTCAAGGGTAACTACAAATAACTCCCCAAAATCTTTCAGGGATGATGACCAGACATTAGTGAGATAGGAAAGAATGTCACCAGTGGATCTCACCTTAAAGAGGCCATACTGGTGATCAGATAGAAGACTGTGATTTTTGAGATGTTTGAAGATATGGGACTTGAGGAAGGATTCAAGGACTTAGGAGATGGTGGATGTAAAAGCAATAGGACGATAGTTAGAGGGGTCAGAACAGTCACCCTTCATAGGGATGGGATATATCAAAGCATTTTTCCAAGGAGAAGGAAAAGTTTTGGTTTTTAAACAGAAACGGAAAAGACGAGCAAGCACAGGTGCGAGTTCAGAAGCGCACTCTTTCAGTACATGGGGATGGATGCTACCAGGACCATAAGCCTAGCTTGTGTCCAGAGAAAAAGGCATTTTTCGGACAGTCCGAAAACAGATTACAGGAAGAGTCATAAGTTTAGTAAAAGGAGCATCAGGGGGTGAAGTAATGTTAGAGTTATCCAAGGTGGAGTTAGAGGAGAAACGAGGACCAAAAAGAGTTGCTTTGTCAACGGGAGAGACAGCTATAGTACCGTCAGAACAGAAAGTGAGGGAAAGGTAGAGCAACAGAAGTTGTCAGAGATGTCCTTAGCTAAAGACCAGAAAGGCCGCTGTAGGGGGAAGTTTCGTTAGAATAGTTATATTTATGAGAGTGTGATCACATGAACCAACGGGGAACGAGATTGAGAGTGGTCACAACGGTCAGGCATATGAGTAGGGTAGGAGATAATTTGCTCTAAACCATTGAGAATGGAAAACGTGAGGGCTCCAATCTCTCCGCCATCCGTATGGGAGGAATTCAACCATTCCCTAAGGTGAATGCTGAAATCCCAAAGGGAGATGTTCTCGGCTTGCGCGTGAGAGGATGTCACAGCCTCATTGCAGGAGTTTAGATATTCGAAAAAGTATATAAGATTTGTAGAATTAAGAGAGTAATAGCCGAAACAGAGGACGTGCGGTAGTAGGGAGACAGACATTAGTGAAATAGGAAAGAATATCACCAGTGGATCTCACCTTACGGTAGCCATACTGGTGATCAGAGTGAAGACAGTGATTCTCGAGGTTTTTAAGGACATAGGACGATAGTTAAATGGGTCAGAACGGTCACCCATCTTAGGGATGAGATGTATCACAGCATGTTTCTAAGAAGGAAAAGTTTTGGTTTATAAACATAAACGAAAGAGACGAAGAAGCACAGGTGCAATTTCAGTACACAGGGATGGATGCCATGAGTTCCATAAGCCTCCCTGTGTCCAGAGAAAGAAGCGCTTTTCGGACAGTCCGAAAAGAGATTACGCGAAGAGGCATAGGGTTAATGAGAGGAGCATCAGGGGGTGAAGGAATGTTGGAGTCATCCAAGGTGGAGTTTGAGGAGAAACAGGTACCAAAGAGGGTTGCTTTGTCAACGGGAGAGACAGCTATAGTACCGTCAGAACGGAAAAGTGAGAGAAAGGTAGAGCGACAGAAGTTTTCAGAAATGCCCTAGCTAAAGACCAGAAAGGCCGCTGGAGGGGAGGTGTCGTTAAAATGGATACATTTATGAGAGCGTGATCAAATGAACCAACTGGGGGAGAGATTCTGTATTTACAGCGAGATGGACTAGAGGTGAAAAACGAATCCAGAATATTAGGAGAGCGGTCACAGCTGTCAGGTATATGAGTAGGGTAGGAGATTATTTGCTCTAAAGCATTGAGAAAGGAAAACGTGAGGGCTCCGATCCTCCCGCCATCCGTATGGGCGGAATTCAACCATTCCCAATGGTGATCGCCGAAATCCCGAGGTTGAGGTTCTCGACTTGCGGGTGAGAGGGTGTCAGTCTCATTGCAGGAGATTAGATAGTCGAAGAAGGATATAAAATTTGTAGAATTCGGAGAGCAAGAGGAGAAACAGAGGACAAGTGTGGTAGTAGGGAGACAAACATTGAGCCACATAGCACCAAAGTTTGGAGATTGTAGGTCCTTGAGGCGTGTAACAGGTGTGTTTATGCTGGAATAAGCACAAACACCACCTTTGAACCGGAATCGTGAGTGGAGGTTATAGTTAAATACAATTAGTGTGTTACTGGTGCTGGTACTGGTATGGTAGTGCTGCTAATGTGGTACTGGTGCTGGTATTGGTATGACAGTACTCCTAGTGTGGTACTGGTGCCGGTAATGGTATGGTAGTACTGCTAGTGTGGTACTGATGCTGGTAATGGTATAGTGATACTACTAGTGTGGTAATGATATTATTGGTATGGTAGTACTGCTAGTGTGGTACTGGTACTGGTATGGTAGTACAGCTAGTGTGTTACTAGTACTGGTATGGTAGTACTGCTAGTGTGATACTTGTATGGTAGTACTGCTTGTGAGGGTAATGGTTGCTGATAATGGTATAGTAGTACTGATAGTGTGCTGCTGGTGCTGATAATGGTATGGTAGTACTGCCAGTGTGGTACTGGCGCTGTTAATAGTATGGTAGTACTGCCAGTGTGGTACTGGCGCTGGTAATGGTATGGTAGTACTGCTAGTGTGGTACTAGTACTGGTATGGCAGTACTGCTAATGTGGTATTGGTGCTGGTAATGGTATGGTAGTACTGCTAGTGTGGTACTGGTGCTGCTAATGGCATGGTAGTACTGCTAGGGTGGTACTGGTGCTGGTAATGGTATGGTAGTACTGCTAGTGTGGTACTTGTATGGTAGTACTGCTTGTGTGGGTAATGGTGCTGATAATGGTAAAGCAGTACTGCTAATGTGGTACTGGTGCTGGTACTGGTATGGTAGTACCGCTAGTGTGGTATTGGTATGGTAGTACTGCTTGTGTGGGTAATGGTGCTGATAATGGTATAGCAGTACTGCTAATGTGGTACTGGTACTGGTAATGGTATGGTAGTACTGCTAGTGTGGTACTGGTACTGGTATGGTAGTACTGCTAGTGTGGTACTGGTAATGGTATGGTAGTACTGCTAGTGTGGTTCTGGTACTGGTATGGTAGTACTGCTAGTGTGGTACTGGTGCTGGTAATGGCATGGTAGTACTGGTAGGGTGGTACTGGTGCTGGTAATGGTATGGTAGTACTGCTAGTGTGGTACTGGTACTGGTAATGGTATGGTAGTACTGCTAGTGTGGTACTGGTTCTGCTAATGGCATGGTCGTACTGCTAGGGTGGTACTGGTATTGGTAATGGTATGGTAGTACTGTTAGTGTGGTACTGGTGCTGGTAATGATATGGTAGTACTGCTAATGTGGTACTGGTGCTGGTATGGTAGTACTGCTAGTATTGTACTGGTGCTGGTAATGGTATGGTAGCACTGCAAGTGTGGTACTGGCGCTGGTAATGGTTTGGTAGCACTGCTAGTGTGAGTACTGTTGTTGGTAATGGTATGGTAGTACTGCTATTGTGGTACCGGTGATGGTCATGGTATAGTAGTACTGCTAGTGTAGTACTAGTGATGGTAATATGATGGCAGTACTGATATGGAGGTGGCACTGGGGAGCACACTGTGTGGTATTGGGGCGTATATGATGGTGGTACTGGGAAGGATTTGGTAATGGTACTTGAGAGTATATGGTGATAGTGCTGGGGTGTCTATGGTGGTAGTATTGGGTTGTAATTAATGGTGGAATTGGGAAATATTGGGTGAAAGCAATGAGGAGTATATGGTGGTGGTACTGGGGTGCATATTTTGTGTGTACTGGGAGTGAATAAAAGATTTTGATTTCAAAGTATTCTTTGTTTAGCTAGACACAGACAAATCTTTTCATTGATAACACGAGTGAAGGGCAGGTGGCTAGGGGCAGGTGGAAGCCAGTATAGAGCGTCCAGTGGGTACAGTCCAGGGACACAGGAGGGTGACAGGTGGGCCCGAGTGGGGCCCAGGGACCCAAAGGGACCCCTCTTCCGTCAGGGGAGGTGGGCGGAGGGAGGTCTAGGATACATCCAATACATAATTTATAGTTACAGGATGGTAAGTGATGCTGACTGCCCATGGCGGGGAATTGTAATCAATTTCTAAACCCTCTTTCCAGTACTCCTCTGTATTCCTTTCTTCCGAGATGGGTATGACTAGGGCATGAATTTGTCCGTGTCATGTCGGTTACCTAATTGAAAAAAAAAAAAAATACAAGCCATTCAGGGAGATCTGTCTATACACCGTACAAAAAAGGGTGTGCCATGGTTGTAGCTTGTTAACAACAGCCGCCCAGGGTGGTACTACCGTCCTCACTGAGGAGTGTTAAAGTGGCGCCCTGAACCATCTTACGCTCTCCATGTCAGGATTGCTGGTCATACTTCCTGTCTCATTAAAACGGGAGTACCAGGCTTGTCCTGTCATCTTTTTACAAGCACCACACACCTAATCATACCTTGCTTATAATTATCACTTATTTCACATCAGTACTCTTGTCAATTACTATCCGCTCAAACATTTATAAGAATCATCATGACAGTATCCGTCAACTCTGTGACCCCTAGTCCCCGGCATCATGGGATGCTAAGAATCTCAGGGTTTCAGCCTGACTTTACTGCCAATGAGAGGGAGGGCTCTGGCTGTAGTAGTACCAGCCCCTCCCACGACCTTTCCCTCTCTGTGAGACCTTCCTCTTTTTCTATTCACTATGCCAATATTTATGGTCTCTCTAGCAAACCTCTTCTCAGTTGAACATCATCTGTCTAGTACCTCTCTTAATATCTTCTGTCTGAGACACAGTTGTCTAATGATCCTCTCACTAGTCCCTTCTTCGTATCTAACTATAATTTCCACTCACGTTTCCGACTCAAAGGTGGTGTTTGTGCTTACTCCAACTTAAAGACACCAGTTGCACGCCTCAAGGACCTTGAGTCTCCAAACTTTCATGTTATGTGGCTCAAAGTGTTTCTCTACTACCACACCTGTCCTCTGTTTCGCCTATTGCTCTCCTAATTCTAAAAATTCTATATCTTTCTTCGACTATCTAAACTTATGCCATGAAACTGTGACATCCTCTCACCCGCAAGCCGAGATCCTCTACCTCGGGTATTTCAACGTTCACCATAGGGAATGGTTGAATTCCTCCCATACGGATGGTGGAGGGATCGAAGCCCTCGCATTCTCCATTCCCAATGATTTAGAGCAAATCATCTCCCACCCTACCCATACACCTGACCGCTATTACCACTCCCCTAATATTCTGGATTTGTTTTTCATCTCTAGTCCATCTCGCTGTAAATACAATCTCGCCCCCAATTGGTTCATCTGATCCCCTCCCCCTCCAGCAGCCCTTTCTAAGCGTGAATACTGCCACCTGAACAAAGTTGACTGGAATATCTTACGCAACTTCTTTTCTGACTCTCCCTGGGTAAATTACCTTCCCTTATGTGGTGATGCTTCTGTCTCCGCCAAACGTATAACAGAGATTATTTTTGTGGTAATGGAAGCATTTATTTCTTCTTCATCCAAACCGTGGTTCAACCTTACTGTTCTGAGACCATTCACGCAAGGGATCAGGCATATCGGGCGTGGAAAATCTCTCCCTCCTCTTGCTCCCAATCACCATTTATCACTGCCCGTAATCGCTGCAAGCGCGTTATCCGTGAGGCGAAGCGATCCTTTTATACAAAGGAAGTGCGATAACCTCTCTTCATCCACTGATAGATCTTTCTGGTCTTTAGCTGTGTCTCTAACAACTTCTGTCGCTCTACCTTTCCCTCACTTTTCCGTCCTGACGGTACTATAACTGTCTCTCCCGTTGAAAAGACAACTCTCTTTAGTTCCCGTTTCTCCTCTAACTTCCCCTTGGATGGCTCTAACATCCCTCACCCCCTGATGCTCCTCTTACTAATCCTATGACTCTTCCTGTAATCTCTTTTCGTACTATCCGAAAAACGCTTCTCTCTCTGGACACAAGTGAGGTCCTGATGGCGTCCATCCCCGTGTACTGAGAGATTGGGCCTCTGTAATTGCACCTGTGCTTGCCCGTCTTCTCCGTTTCTGTTTAAACCAAAACTTTTCCTTCTCCTTGGAAACATGCTTTGATACAACCCATCCCTAAGAAGGGTGACCGTTCTGACCCCTCTAACTATCGTCCTGTTGCTTTGACATCTGCCATTTCCAAAGTCTT
>JAYMFT010160200.1:0-12442 GCA_038088735.1 Panulirus argus | reverse complement strand
TTACTCTGGTGAAGAAGTAAGTGCAAGAGGGTTAGGATCAAGGATGACTGTCCCATTACATAATGTGAATATTGAGAGCAGAGTTGTGAGTGGCAGTTTAAAAGTGGAGTATGTGAGGAACTTCCCTTATCTGGAATACGCATGCTACTGGGGAATGAATTATCTTGAGAGAAATTAATCCCTAAGCCTATCATGAATGAAAATCCGTTTGATGTAGAGGCTACTGTAAAGGTGAACCAAATAACGGATAAAGACGAGGAGAATACCTCAAAAGAGTATAAGCCTGATGATGATGTACATTAGAGTGAAATCATCAACCCAGCTTTTCTTGTAACCACGGAAAAGAGAAAGAAAGGAAGAGAAGTTGAGCATGATTTGGATGATATGTATGATACAGAGAAACCTGTAAACAGAGATTAAACAGTGGAACTGGAGAATGAGAAGAGCTCTGTGGAAATAGAAATTTATCTACTTCCAGATTTTGTTGTGAATAGGGATGATTTTATTGATTAGTGTAATTAACAATATTGGAGAAATCGAAAGATTTTGAGAATAATGGTGATTGTGAGGTGCAGATGAGTGAAAAAGTAGTAATAAATAAATTGAGATAGAATTTAAACTTAAGAAAATGCAACTCGATGCAGAAAACGAAAGATAGGATATAGGCAAAAATTAAGTAATCTAAAATTGAGGAAAAGATAAGTACAAGATGAGGTACTGCGGATAAATATGATAGAGCAAATCAGTTACCTGAGTTTACAGAAGGAAAAACAAAAGACCTCTTAATTCAATTTGAAAAAAAATGGTAACTGTTAAAGAAGGAGACGAAAATGACGGGACTATGTTGGTGCAGAGTAAATTTAAGGGTAGGGCTAGAGAGGCGTATGCACATCTCAGTACAACAGAATCAGTGGATTAAAAGGATGTTAAAGAATCAGTGTTGTATACAGAGGAAATGGACGCAGAAGTGCACAGGAGGAGGCTTAGGGACATTAAGAAAATAAGTGGTCAAACTCATCTTGAATTGCCCAGAGAGTGTGCAATGTATTTCAACTGGTAATGTAAGTCTAAGGAAGTAGAAACCTATAAATTTTGAGAAATATGTTATTGAAGGAAAGATTGGGATTAAAAGTAGTCCCGAGAAATGAATATAGATATTGAGAAATACTTGAGCAGTTAAGGAGTCTTGCCCTGGTGAAGAAGTAAGTGCAAAAGGGTTAGGATCAAGGATGACTGTCCCATTACATAATGTGAATATTGAGAGCAGGGTTGTGAGTGGCAGTATTTTAGTGGAATATGTGAGGAACTTCCTTTATCTGGAATACACAAGCTATTAGGGAATTTATTATTTTGAGAGAAATTAGTCCCTGAGCCTATCATGAATGAAAATCCGATTGATATAGAGGTTACTGTAAAGGTGAACCACGTGACGGATAAAGACGAGGAAAATACCTCAAAAGAGTTAAAGCCTAATGATGATTTACAGTACAGTCAAATAATTTATCCAGCTTATGTTGTAACCATGGAAATAAGAAAGAAAGGAGGAGAAGTTGAGCATAATTTGGATGATATACATGATACAGAAAAGCCTGTAAACAGAGATTAAACAGTGAAATTAGAGAATGAGAAGAGCTCTGTGGAATTAAAAATTTATCTACTTCCAGATTTTCTTGAGGACAGGGATAAGTTTATTCCTTTGTGTAATTAGCAATATTGGACAAATCGAAAGATTTTGAGAATAATGGTGAAGGTGAGGTGCAGATGAATGAAAAAGTGGTAATAAATAAATTGAGTTAGAATCTAAATTTAAGAAAATGCAACTCGAGGCACAAAACGAAAAGAGAGGATATACGCAAGTATTAAGTAATTAGAAATTGAGGAGAAGACAGGTAAAAAAGAGGAGCTGCAGATAAAAATGATAGAGCAAATCAGTTACCTGAGTTTATAGAAGGAAAAACACACAACTTCTTAATTCAATTTGAAAAAAAAAATGGTAACTATTAAAGAAGGAGACTAAAATGACTTGGATATGTTGGTGCAGAGTAAATTTAAGGGTAAGGCTAGAGAGGCGTATGCACATCTGAGTACAACAGAATCAGTGTAATTATAAGGATGTTAAAGAATCAGTGTTGTATACAGTGGAAATGGACACAGAAGTATAAAGGAGGATATATATGGTCAAAATCATCTTGAAGTGGCCAGAGAGTGTGGAATGCAATTCGACAGGTAGTGAAAGTCTAAGGAGGTAGAAACCTGTAAATATTGAGAAATATATTATAATAGGAAAGGTTGGGATTTAAAGTAGTTTCGAGAAATCAATATAGATATCAAGAGATACTTGAGCAGATAAGAGCAAAATTCTGAAAGGTGTATTAGAGTGGACAAAGGAGTCTTACTCTGGTGAAGAAGTAGTTTAAGAGGGTTAGGATAAGGGATGACTGTCCCATTACATAATGTGTATCTTGAGAACGCAGATGTAAGTGGCAATTTAAAAGTTGGAGTATGTGAGGAACTTCCTTTATCTGGAATACACATACTATTGGGGAATGGGTTGGATTTTGACAAATTAGTCCCAGAGCCAATCATGAATGAAAATCCATTTGATGTCGAGGCTACTGTAGAGGTGAACTACGTGACAGATAAAGATGAGGAGAATACCTCAAGAGAGTATAAGCCTGAAGATAAGGTAGAGTACAGTGAAAATATTTACCTAGCTTTTGTTGTAACCAGAAGTTGAGTATGATTTGGGTGATATATTTGGTACAGAAGAGTCTGTAAACAGATATTATCCTTTAGAACTGGAAAATGAAATGAGTTCTGGGGAATTAGAAATTGAGCTACTTCCAGATTCTGTTGTCGACAGGGATGAATTCATAAATTAGTGTACTTGGCAAAATTGAAGAAATCTGAAGATATTGAAAGTAGTGGTGATGGTAAGGTGAAGATGAGTGAAAAAGTGGCAATGGAGATATTGAGGTTAGAATTTGAATTTAAAAATGCCACTAGAGGCAGAAAGCGAAAAAGAGATGATACAGGCAGACAAAGGGGAAAGACTTAGGAAATTAGGAAGAGAGAAATAGACAGGTACAAGAAGAGATATTGGAGTTAAAGATACTACAGTAAATTAGTTACCTGAGTTTTTGGACAGAAAAACAAAGGAGTTGTTCATTCATTTTGAAAAATTGGAAGCTATTAATGAATTGGACGAAAGTGACTGGGCTCTGTTGGTGCAGAGTAAATTTAAGGATAAGGCTAGAGAGGCGTATGCATGTCTGAGTATAATAGAATCAGTGGATTATAAGGTTGTTAAAGAACAGTTTTCAAGGCAGTGGAAATGGATGCAGAATTGAACTGGTGGAGGTTTCGGGACATCAAGAAAATAAGTAGACTAACTCATCTTGAAGTGGCCAGAGTGTGTGGAATGAAATTCGACAGGTGGTGCAAGTCTAAGGAATTCTTAGTACAGACGAAGAATGAAATAAGACAACTAATCCTGTTGGAACAATTCAAACGTATTATACTATGAATTAGATTATGAAATAAGTAAACTTACAGTGAAAAATGTGAAGGATGCAGCCAGGATGGCTAAGCAATTAGAAGCAACACACAAAATGTACAAGGCAGAGTAATAGGCTGAATTATAACAAACATTACAAACATGAGAACATGAGAACTACTCAATTGTTAAGTAACCTAGCTCAAAATGTTTGTGGAAAGTCCACCTAACTATGTGTCACAAAATACTGTAAGGAGAAGATATGAAAGATAAAAACCATACATGTATCCAAGACTTCAGTTCAATCATAAATCTTACGTTTGTAAACAGGATAGACCACCAATGAAATGTCTGGGATGTGGAGAAATTAGTCATGCGAGATATCATTGTCAAAAAATCCCAAAGTCTGCGGCATTAAGTATTGCTTGGAGTAAGGCCTAAGATATTTGTTATGTACAGTGTGAGTCAGCCAAAACCTGTAAAATTTGAAAAATGTATTTTTGATGGAAAGGTTGGGATTAAAGATAGTCCAGAGAAAATTAGAAATAATATTGAGAGATACTTGAACAGATGAGACTTTGATTCTGAAAGGTGTATTAGAGTGGAAAAAGGAGTCTTACTCTGCTGAAGAAGTAAGTGCAAGAGGGTTAGGATCAGGGATGACTGTCCCATTACATAATGTGAATCTTGAGAGCGAGGTTGTGAGTGGCAGTTTAAAAGTGGAGTATATGAGGAACTTCCTTTATCTGGAATACACATGCTATTGGGGAATGAATTGTCTTGCAACACATTAGTCCCTGAGCCTATCAAGAATGAAAATCCGTTTAATGTAGAGGCTACTGTAAAGGTGAACCACGTGACGGATAAAGACAAGTAGAATTTCTCAAAAGAGTATAAGCCTGATGATGATGTAGAGTACAGTGAAATTATTTACCCAGCTTTTGTTGTAACCAGGGAAATGAAAAAGATTGGAGGAGAAGTTGAGCATGATTTGGATGATATATATGATACAGAGAAGCCTGTGAAAAGATTGAACAGTGGAACTGGAAAATGAGAAGAGCTCAGTGGAATTAAAAATTGATCTACTTCCAGATTTTGTTGTGGACAGGGATGAGTTTATGAATAAGTGTAATTAGCAATATTGGAGAAATTGGAAGATTTTGAAAATAATGGTAATGGTGAGGTGCAGGTGAATAAAAAAGTGGCAACGGAGAAATTGAGGTTAGAATTCAAATTTAAAAAAATGCAACTCGAGGCAGAAAACGAAATGGAGAGGATATAGGCAAGAATTAATTAGAAATTGAAGAGAAGACAGGAGAAACAACAGGAACTGCAGATGAAAATGATGGAGCAAACCACAGTACACTTAATTCTATTTGAAAAAAATTGGTAACTACTAAGGAAGCAGACGAAAATGACTGGGCTTTGTTTGGGCAGAGTAAATTTAAGGGTAAGACTAGAAAGGAGTATGCACATATGAGTATAATAGAATCAGTGGATTATCAAGTTGTTAAAGAATCAGTGTTGAAGACAGTGGAAATGGACGCAAAATTGTACAGGAGGAGGTTTAGGGACATGAAGAAAATAAGTGGTCAAACTCATCTTGAAGTGGCCAGAGATTGTGGAATATAATTCGACAGGTGGTGTAAGTCTAAAGAAGTAGAAACCTGTAAATTTTGACAAAAATATATTATAGAAGGAAAAGTTGGGATTAAAAGTAGTCCCGAGAAATGAAAATACAAATTGGGAGAATCTTGAGTAGATCAGAGCAAAATTCTGAAAGGTGTATTAGAATAGACAAAGAGGTTTTACTCTGGTGAAGAAGTAAGTGTAAGAGGGTTAGGATATGGGATGACTGTCCCATTACATAATGTGTATCTTGAGAACGTAGTTGTAAATGGCAGTGTAAAAGTTGGAGTATGTGAGGAACTTCCTTTATCTGGAAAACACATACTTTTGGGAAATGAGTTGGCTTGCGACAAATTAGTTCCAGAGCCTATCATGAAAGAAAATCCCTTTGACATCGAGACTACTGTAGAAATGAACCACGTGACGGATGAAGATGAGGAGAATATCTCAAGAGAGTAAAAGCCTGATTATGATGTACAGAACAGTGAAAATATTTACATAGCTTGTGTTGTAACCAGGAGAAATTGAGTATGATTTCGGTGATACCTTTGGTATAAATTGTCTGTAAACAGAGATAACACAGTGGAACTGGAAAATGAGAAGAGCTCTGCGGAATTAGAAATTGAGCTACTTCCAGATTCTGTTGTGGAGAGCGCTGAATTGATAAATTAGTGTCCTTAGCAATATTGGAGAAATCTGAAGATATTGAAGGTAATGGTGATGGTAAGGTGCAGATGAGTGAAAAAGTGGCAATGGAGATATTGAGGTTGGAATTTGAATTTAATAAAAATGCCACTAGAGGCAGAAAGCGAAAAAGACATGATACAGGCAGACAAAGGGAAAGACTTAGGAAATTAGAAAGAGAGAAATAGGCAGGTACAAGAAGAGAAATAGAAGTTAAAGATAATAGAGTAAATCAGATACCTTAGTTTATACAAGGAAAAACGAAGGACTTCTTTATTCAATTTGAAAAATAATAAATAGGACGAAAGTGACTGGGCTCTGTTGGTGCAGAGTAGATTTAAGGGTATGGCTAGAGAGGCGTATTCATATCTGAGTATAATGGAATCAGTGGATTATAAGGTTGTTAAAGAAGCAGTTTTCAAGACGGTGGAAATGGATGCAGAAGTGTACAGGTGGAGTTTTCGCGACATCAAGGAAATAAGTCGACAAACTCATCTTGAAGTGGCCAGAGAGTATGGAATGAAATTAGACATGTGGTGCAAGTCTAAGAAAGTATGGACGAAGAATGAAATATTGCAACTAATCCTGTTAGAACAGTTCAAACATATTATACACACTGAAATAGATTATGAAATAAGTAAAATTAGAGTGAAGAATGTGATGGATGCAGCCTAGATAGCTAACCAATTAGAAATAGCAGAAAAAATGTATAAGGAAGAGGTGTGACGTAAACAAAGTGTAGTAAGGCAGAGTAATAGGCAGAATTATATCAAACATTACAAACATGAGATATATTTCAAGTGTAAAGCAACTTAACTCAAACTGATTTGTGGAAAGTCCACCTAACTATGTGTCACAAAATACTATAAGGAATAGATACCAAAGACAAACGCCATACAAGTATCCAAGACCTCAGATCAATCATAACTCGAACGTTTGTAAAGAGGAGAGAGCACCAATGAAATGTGTGGGATAAGGAGAAATTGTTCATGCTAGATATCAGTGTCAAAAAATCCCAAAGCTTGCGGCATTAGGTATTGCTTGGAGTAAGGCCTAAAATATATGTGACATACAGTGCGAGTCAACCAAACCCTGTAAATTCTGAAAAATGTGTTTTTTAAGGAAAGGTTGGGATTAAAGTTAGTCCAGAGAAAATAAGAATAATATCGAAAGATACTTGAGCAAATCAGAGTCTAATTCTGAATGGTGTATTAGAGTGGCCAAAGGAGTCTTACTCTGGTGAAGCAGTAAGTGCAAGAGGGTTAGGATCAGGGATGCCTGGCCCATTACATAATATGAATCTTGAGAGCGGAGTTGTGAGTGGCAGTTTAAAAGTGGAGTATGTAAGGAGCTTCCTTTATATGGAATACACATGCTACTGGGGAATGAATTGTCTTGCGACAAATTAGTCCCTGAGCCGATCAAGAATGAAAATCTGTTTGATGTAGAGGCTACTGTAAATGTGAACCACGTGACGGATAAAGACAAGGAGAATACCTCAGAGGAGAATAAGCCTGATGATGATGTACAATACAGTGAAATCATATACCAAGCTTTTGTTGTAACCAGGGAAATGAAAAAGAAAGAAGTTAATCATGATTTAGATTATATGTATGATGCAGAAAAGCCTGTAAACAGAGAATAAACAGTGGAATTCGATAATGAAAAGATCTCTGTGGAATTAAAAATTGATCTACTTCCAGATTATGTTGTGGACAGGGATAAATTTATTAATTTGTGTAATTAGCAACATTGGAGAAATCGAAAGATTTTGAAAATAATGGTGAGTGCGAGGTGCAGATAAGTGAAAAAGTGGCAATAGAGAAATTGAGGTTAGAATTTAAATCTAAGAAAATGCAACTCTAGACAGAAAACGAAAAAGAGATTATATACACAAGAATTAAGTAATTAGAAATTGAGGATAAGACAAGTGCAAGTATAGGTACTGCAGATAAAAACGATAGAGCAAACTAGTTACCTGAATTTATAGAAGGAAAGACACAGGACGTCTTAATTCAATTTGAAAAAATGGTAACTATAAAAAAGGAAGACGAAAATGACTGGGCTATGCTGGTGAAGAGTAAATTTAAGGGTAAGGCAAGAGAGGCGCAGGCATATCTGAGTAATAGAATCAGTGGACTATAAGAATGTTAGAGAATCAGTGTTGAAGATAGTGGAAATGGACGCAGAAGTGCACAGGAGGAGGTTTAGGGACATTAAGAAAATAAGTGATAAAGCTCATCTTGAAGTGGCCAGAGAGTGTGGAATGTATTTCAACAGGTGGTGTAAGTCTAACGAAGTAGACACCTGTAAATTTTGAGAAATTTATTATTGAAGGAAATATGGGGTTAAAAGTAGTCCCGTGAAATGAATTTAGATATTGAGAGATAATTGAGCAGATCAGAGCAAAATTCTGAAAGTTGTATTACACTGGACAAAGGTATCTTACTCTGGTGAAGAAGTAAGTGTAAGAGGGTTAGCATCTAGAATGACTGTCCCATTATATAACGTGTATCATGGGAACGTAGTTGGGAGTGGCAGTGTAAAAGTTCGAGTATGTGAGGAACTTCCTTTATCTGGAATACACATACTCTTGGGGAATGAGTTGGTTTGCGACAAATTAGTCCCAGAGCCTATTATGAATGAAAATCCATTTCATGTCGAGGCTCCTGTAGATGTGAACCACGTGACGGATGAAGACGGGGAGAATACCATAAAAGAGTATAAGCCTGATGACGATATACAGTACAGTGAAAGTATTTTCCTAGCTTGTGTTGCAACCAGGGAAGTAAAAAGAGAGGAGGAGAAGTTGAGTATGATTTGGGTGAAAAATTTGGTGCAGAAGAGTTGAACTAGAAAATGAGAAGAGCTCTGTGGAATTAAAAATTGAGCTTCTTCCAGATTCTGATGTAGACAGGGATGAATTGATAAATAAGTATTCCTAGCAATATTGGAGAAATCTGAAGACATTGAATATAGTGATGATGGTAAGGTGCACATGAGTGAAAAAGTGGCAATGGAGATATTGAGGTTAGAATCTGAATTTGAGAAAAATGCTACTAGAGACAGAAAGCGAAAAAGAGAGGATACAAGCAGACAAAGGGGAAAGTCTTAGGAAATTAGAAAGAGAGAAATAGACAGATACAAGAAGAGAAATTGGAGTTAAAAATGATACAATAAATCAGTTACATGAGTTTATAGAAGGAATCACAAAGGGCTTCCTTAATGATTTTGAAAAAAGGGCAACTATTAAGGAATGGAACGAAAGTGACTAAGCTCTGTTGATGCAGAGTAAATTTAAGGGTAAGGCTAGAGAGGGGTATTCATGTCTGAGTATAATAGAATCAGTGGATTATAAGGTTGTTAAAGAAGCAGTTTTGAAGACGGTGGAAGTGAATGCTAAAGTGTACAGGTGGAGGTTTCGAGACATCAAGAAAATAAGTCGACAAACTCATCTTGAAGTGGCCATAGAGTGAGGAATGAATTTCGACAGGTGGTGCAAGTCTAAGGAAGTAGAGATGATAAATGAAATGAGACAAATAATCATGTTGGAAAAATTCAGACGAATTTTACACCCTGAAATAGATTATGAAATAAGTAAAACTAGAGTGAAGAAAGTGATGGATGGAGTCAGGATGGCTAACCAATTAGAAGTAGCACAAAAAATGTATAATGAAGAGGTGTAACGTAAACAAAGTGAAGTAAGGCAGAGAAGTAGGCAGAATTATAACAAACATTACAAACATGAGAAGTATTCAAGTGTTAAGCAACCTAACTCAAACTAATTTGTGGAAAATCCACTTAACTATGCGTCACAAAATGCTGTAATGAGTAGATACCAAAGACAAACACCATACAAGTATCCAAGACCTCAGTTCAATCATAACTTACGTTTGTAAACAGGATAGACCAACGATGAAATGTCTGAGATATTTAGAATTTGGTCATGCTAGATATCAGTGGCAAAAAATCCCAAAATCTGCGGCATTAAGTATTGCTTGGAGTAAGACCTAAGATATTTGTGGTGTACAGTGTGAGTCAAGCAAAACCTGTAAATTTTAAAGAATATATTTTTGATAGAAAGGCTGGGATTAAAGGTAGTCCAGAGAAAAAAAGAAATAATATTTAAAGATACTTGAGCAGAGCAGAGTCTAATTCTGAAAGGTGTATTAGAGTGGACAAAGGAGTGTTACTCTGGTGAAGTAAGTGCAAGAGGGTTAGGATCAGGGATGACTGTCCCATTACATGATGTGAATCTTGAGAGCGGAGTTGTGAGTGGCAGTTTAAAAGTGGAGTATGTGAGGAGCTTCCTTTATCTGGAATACACATGCTATTCCGGAATGAATTGTCTTGCGACAAATTAGTCCCTGAGCCTATCATGAACGAAAATCCGTTTGATGTAGAGGCTACTGTAAAGGTGAACCACGTGGCGGATAAAGACGAGGAGAATACCGCAAAAAAGAGTATAGGCCTGATGATGATGTACAGTACAGTCAAATCATTTACCCAGCTTTTGTTGTAACCAGGGCAAAGAAAAAGTAAGGAGAAGTTGAAGATGATTTTGATAATATGTATGACAGAAAGAAGCCTGTAAACAGAGATTAAACAGTGGAACTGGAGAATGAGATGAGCTCTGGTGGAATTAAAAATTGATCTACTTCCAGATTTTTTTGTGGACAGGGATAAGTTCATTAATTAGTGCAATTAGCAATATTTGAGAAATCGAAAAATTTTGAAATTAATGTTGAGTGTGAGGTGCAGATGAGTGAAAAAGTGGCAATAGAGAAATTGAGGTTAGAATTTAAATTTAAGAAAATGCAACTCCAGGCAGAAAACGAAAAAGAGAGGATATAGGCAAGAATTAAGTAATTAGAAATTGAGGAGAAGACAGGTGCAAGAAGAGGAACTGTAGATAAAAATGATAGAGCCAACTAGTTACCTGAGTTTATAGAAGGAAAAACACTGGACTTCTTAATTCAATTTGAAAAAATGGTAACTATTAAAGAAGGAGACGAAAATGATTGGGCAATGTTGGTGCAAATTAAATTAAAGGGTAAGGCTAGAGAGGCGTAGGCACATCTGAGTATAAGAGAATCAGTGTAATATAAGATTGTTAAAGAAGTAGTTTTGAAGACGAGTGGAAATGGACGCAGAAGTGTACAGGAGGAGGTTTAGGGACATTAAGAAAATAAGCGGTCAGTCTCATCTTGAAGAGGCCAGAGAGTTTGGTATGTAATTCGACAGGTGGTGTACGTCTAACGAAGTAAAAATCTGTAAATTTTGAAAAACACATTATTGACGGAAAGGTTGGGATTCAAAGTAGTTCCGAGAAATGAATATAGATATTGAGAGATAATTGAGCAGATCAGAGCAAAATTTTGAAAGGGGTATTAGAGTTTACAAAGGAGTCTTACTCTGGTGAAGAACTAAGTGTAAGAGGGTTAGGATCTAGGATTACTGTCCCATTACATAATGTGTATCTTGGGAACGGAGTTGTGAGTGGCACTGTAAGAGTTGGAGTATGTGAGGAACTTCCTTTATCTGGGATACACATATTATTGGGGAATGACTTGGTTTGCGACAAATTAGTCCCAGAGCCTATCATGAATGAAAATCCATTTGATGTCGAGGCTACTGTAGAGGTGAACCACGTGACGGATGAAAACGGAAAGAATTCCTTAAGAAAGTATAAGCCTGGTGATATTATACAGAACAGTGAAAGTATTTACCCAGTTTGTGTTGTAACCAGGGAAATAAAAATGAGAGGAGAAGTTGAGTATGATTTGGGTGATATATTTGGTACAGAAGAGTCTGTAAACAGAGATAATACAGTTAAACAGGAAAATGGGAAGAGCTTTATGAAATTAAAAGTTGAGTTAGTTCCAGATTCTGTTGTTGACAGGGATGAATTAATAAATTAGTGTCCTTAGCAATACTGGAGAAATCTGAAGATATTGAAGGTAGTGGTGATGGTAAGGTGCAGATGAGTGAAAAAGTGGCAATGAAGATATTGAGGTTAGAATTTCAATAGAGGCAGCAAGCGAAAAAGAGATGAAACAGGCAGACAGAGGGGAAAGACTTAGAGAAATTAGAAAGAAAGAAATAGACAGGTGCAAGGAGAGAAATTGGAGTTAAAAATGATAGAGTAAATCAGTTATCTTAGTTTATACAAGGAAAAACAAAGGACTTCTTTATTCAGTTTGAAAAAGTGGCAACTATTAATGAATAGGACGAAAGTGATTGAGTTCTGTTTGTGCAGAGTAAATTTAAAGGAAAGGCTAGAGAGGCGTATTCATGTCTGAGTATAATGGAATCAGTGGATTATACTGTTGTTAAAGAAGTAGTTTTCAAGACGATGGAAATGGATGCAGAAATGTACAGGTGCAGGTTTCGGGACATCAAGAAAATAAGTTGACAAAATCATCTTGAAGTGGCCAAAGAGTGTGGAATGATATACCTCCTTAGACTTACACCACCTTTCGAATATATTCGACAGGTGGTGTAAGTCTAAGGAGGTAGAAACATGTAAATTTTGAGAAATATATTACTGAAGAAAAGGTTGGGATTGAAAGTAGTACTGAGAAATGAATATATATATATATATATATATATATATATATATATATATATATA